>RCHQ01000286.1:0-54919 GCA_003676415.1 Plasmopara muralis
TCAATTGGAGGGCAAGTCTGGTGCCAGCAGCCGCGGTAATTCCAGCTCCAATAGCGTATATTAAAGTTGTTGCAGTTTAAAAGCTCGTAGTTGGATTTCTGCTTTGGATGTCCGGTCCGTTCTCCAATTTTACTTGGTGGAAATCTTAAGCTTTACTGGCTTGAATTTACAGTAGGCGCGACCGCTTGAGCTACTTGAGTTTAAGCCCGTGTCCTCGAGGCTCTCGAGCGTAGAAGTGACTCGAGCGCCACATTGGGTTTCAGCTGCTTGGGAGTTTAGGGAGGGTTTACGCAAAAGAAACTGGTAAGCCTTCTGGGTGGCTCAAACTGTTCGCCTAACTATTATAAGGAAGTGCTTTGCGAGTATTCAATGAATTAATATTCCGCGTAAGCGCATGATTAACTACAAATGCTAGCAGGTGGGACAAGTCTCCCAACACCTTGCACAGCGAGGGCGTGCAAGAAGATGTACGATTTTTTTGGTGAGCGACATTACACCATTTTTGGTATTTAGGCGATTGGCGTGTGTAAAGATTGCAGATATCTTTATTCTATGCACTAAATTCAACTCGGCATTTTAGGAAGGGAGTCCATCCTTTTTGGTATCCAGCAGTTAAAGAAGGGCTTGGTGTAGCGGCAAGAAATTTGATAATAGAATTAAAGCGAAAATGTTGCAATTATAAGCCAGTGTCAAACGAGATCTTTGACAATGGCGACCGAAGAAGCGCAGCAGATGGAGATGTCAAGCGTCTCCCAGCAAAAGCTCAAAATCATGACTTTTAACTTGAGATTTGCCGGTGCAATGGACGGAGATAACGGCTGGGAATACCGTAAGGACCATGTGGCCGACATCGTTGACCGCTATCATCCCGCTATCATGGGTACGCAGGAGGGACTTACGGTGCAACTGACAGAGCTTGAGGTGAGAGAAGCGTTGTTAAAGCTAACACTCAATTTGACTAAGATGCGTCTTTAATTGTAGAACTTGCTAAAGCATCCATACGAACGCATCGGCGTCGAGCGGGAGGAGAACGGCGAGTTCGTACAGATTTTCTACGAATCAACTTTGTTAGAGCGCCTTCAGGATGGAAACTTTTGGCTCTCGGAAACCCCAGACACGCCTTGGACAAAGGGATGGGACGCTGTGTGCGTGCGGATGGTCACTTGGGGGAAATTTCGCTTGCGTGCTACGCAGCAGGAGTTTTTCGTCTTCAATACGCATCTAGATCATGAGGGTATGAAGTCACACGAAATGGGCACGAAGTTACTCTGGGAACGCATTCAGCAGATCGCGGGCGAAGCTCCAGTGTTCCTTATTGGAGATTTCAACACATACCGCCACACCAGCACGTACACTTACTTGACATCTCACAAGGATGGACCAAGGTTTCATGAAGCGTGGCCTGAAGCGTTAGAAAAGATTGGTGACGTCTCGCATACGTTTCATGACTGGGTCGGCATCAAAAGCGATGACGAAAAGGATGCTGTTTGTGGTGCAATGCATATTGACTGGATCTTTTATCGTCCGCGGATGACAGTGTTGACTACGCAAGTTATCATTGAAGACCGCAATGGCCGCTACCCGTCAGATCATTACCCAGTTCAAGCTGAAGTAATCATGCCTTTAAGAGAAGAAATCCACCGCTACGAGAGCTAGGGCTTGTGCATAAAGTGAACGATTGAGGACTGCAGTGGTTCGAAAGATAATTGCGGCACATTCTAGATCTTCTCTTGTGTACAAGGCTTAAGGTGCTAATCATTGTGGCGAAAACGGAAAGCTTCTTTAAAGTAATCTCGTCCATCGAATAATTCAGCATTTCGATTGGGCACCGTCGATCCAAAAAAAAACGCTTCACATAATCAAGAGTGTTTTGTTGTCGACTTTAGAGCTTAGAGCTACCTTTTCTGTATTTGTTATGCTTTTCACAGGTACAAGCCAGACCGAATTACGCTGTTACCGACATGCTCAGGTCAAATGTTGTTAATTAAGCGCATATTTAAGATTTCTTTCCATCTACAAAACCTAGGATAATTAGGTGAGTATATTAAGACATTACACGCCACAATGCCCTAGTCGTTCACAAGCAATGATTTAACCTAGTCTTCAGACACTGCGGTTCTAATAGCTTTCTATACGGGTTCATTTCGTAGCAGAAACCTCGTCCCACTCGTACCCGAGTACCCGCGCCATAAAGCCCGACTTGGACTCCTTCTGCGCCGACTGCATCTTAAACACAGCGTGGCATGTACGGCACACGCGCTGAGGGTCTTTTACTAGCTTACCGGCTGCAGTTGTACGTCCAGGAAAATCCTTTGGAAATTGATGCATTTCCACAGTAAACGCTGAGCAGTCAGAGCAGCACACCCGTCCGCAGTGACGGCAGTGGTGACGCCGATTGCCAAAATTGAAATTAGACGAGCACAGCATACACGATCGGCGTTCTTTCTCATTGATCCATGTTGGTGGATAGGTGATGGCGCTAAATAGTTTCTTTAAGAATTTCTTGTTCGCTACTTCGATCACCAGTCGTCCCTTGGCATCTGGTGCGTTCAGAGACGCACCGTGTTTGATCAAAACACAAGCAATATCAATTAGTTCGCGCTCTACAGCAACATGCAGGAGCGTAGATCCATCAGCCAGCTGAATATTAAAGTCAGCTCCTTTTTTAAGAAGTAGCTCAGTAATGGCAGGATCAGTCTGACGCGTCGTCATAATGTGTACCACCAACGGACTCTGAAATCGCGCATTTACCTTGTCTACTTCGGCTCCGTGCTTAATCAAGTAATCCACCAGACGGTATCCATTCTTACGATCGCGAGACATAGCAAAGTGTAGTGCGTTGTTTTCGTTACGGTCAGTCAAAAGAATTAGTTCCTTTATATCGTCGGATTTGCACAGCTCCATAACTATCTGGTACTGACCCTTGCGCACAGCCAAGTGCAAGGCAGTTTGATGGTGTTTTAATTCACGAAACAGTACGTCAGCCTTAAAATGAAGCAGCAACTTGGACGTCTTTTCATCGCCACGGTCCACAGCGTTTATCAGAGCTGTCCGCCCATCAGCATTGACAATATTAGGTGTGCAACCAGCCTCCAGTAGCATTCGCGCAATGCGCGGGTCCTTTGTCAAGTGAAGAGGCGTGTTGCCATCGTCGTCTTGAGCGAGAACATCGGCTTCCCAATCCAAAAGAATTCCCACAACTTCGACATTTTGGTACAACGATGCAGTATGAAGCGGAGTGCGACCACGACGATTGCGCGCGTTGATATCCGAGCCATTTTGTAGTAGCTTAAGAACGTCTTGCTCATTGCAGCAGTTTGCAGCCACGTGCAGCACAGTGTCACCCGGGTCCATGGCAACCTGACGAGAGACATTTGGCATTTCGTTATCATCATCGCTATACTCCTTGGCAAAGTGAAAACGAGATACCGCGCGGCCACTGCTCTCGCCAGAAGTCCTCAATAACTTCATCGACGAACCCCGGTCCCCTTCAGACGAATCATCTGATACAGGATCATTTGATGCAGATTGAGCAGTAAGGCGATTTTGTTCCTCGAGCTCGACAGCTTTGCACTTTTTATCTAATAGGAGTCGTTCCTCCATGGCACGGCGTTCTTCCTCGCGCTTCCGCTTTTCAGCAAGCTCATTTTCGTGCCGCTTCATCTCGGCACGCACCTTTTGACGCTGAACCTCGCGGTGGCGCTCACGCATCTTGTGGAATCGGCAACGAGTGATATAGCCTCGTATCATTTTCTGCAATACGACTGATGATGTCTTCAAGCGAGCGTAACGACGCCGAGCTATCATCCCGCGCACAGCAGCCTGGATAAGTACAACGAATTCGCCATGCCGTTTTGCCAGCTGGGCCTCCACGAATTGAATGGCCGAACGGCGGAAGAAAACACGATTAAGACCAACTTGGATTCCAGCGACCATAGATGCACCCGCTAGTTCAGGATAGCGCTCGGCATGAGCCTTAAGCAAAAACTTCACCAGCAAAGTTGCCGCGTCTCTACGCCTACTACTGTCAAAAAAATCTTCAGCAGCTTCTGCAGGAATGCGCTGCAGATAATCACGTTTAGCTAGCGGACGATAGCGGTAAATGAATTGCTGATGACTTATTCGGACAGGATATCCAGCGCGGTTAACACGCACAGCTTCTAAAACTCCACCTGCTTTAAGCTGTAGGCACACACGCTTGGCTATCAGCAGATTGGCCTTAGCCAGATCGTTAGGTTTTAAGCAGCGCACATAGTGACAATCCGTTATGTTGATCGTGTCCAGCAAAACTCTCAGTTGAAAACGAAACTGTTGACCTAGACTCACGCGAGAAGCGATACTCGTAGCTCGGCCCTTTGCGTTTTTCATCGGCGCTTTTTTCTCCGGAAAGACCTGCAAAAGTCCATGTACGAATGGCTTAGAAGATCGCCTGATGATGGCGGTGATCTCCGGATATAAAATGTCCTTATTCTTTTCACAGAAACCAAAAGTATCGTAAGTGACAGCTCCAGCGTAGTGGTGAATGACGAACAGGTGATTGGCCATTTCGGACTTGCTTGCACCAAAATGCGGGTTTGATGCATGTTGACGGTACAGTTTTCGCGAAAAGTTTTGGTCGTTACCCTGTGGAACAATGCACTCCTCATCAAGAGCGGGAAGTATACCGAACGGCTTCCCCTGAATAAGTTCGATACACGGACCATTATCAGGGAAATTAATAAAGCTCCACTGAATTTCCTCCTTTTCGTACGTATCCTGCTCCATGCGCAAGACAGTGAGATTAAAATGTTGCTGCAAAGTTTCATTAGCAAAGTTTATACACAGCTGCTCAAAAGAGTTGTGCTCGAGGTCTTCAAACCCAAAAATATCCAACAAGCCAATAAACGGCACATCGCGGTCCTCATTCTCCACAATTTCATTAATACGACTAACAAGCCAGTCAAAGAGCTTTCCGTATAGATATCTAGCAAGTGCATCACGCGCATTCTCAGCGGCATCTGGAAGCAAACCAATCGAGTAGTGCTCGTCCTTCGTCTGAATATTGCGATTGCAAATGGCTTGTTCAAGACCATCCTTGTCAATTTCCAAAAATTCAAGTACCACAGTCATCGAATCTTCGCAAATTTGAGAAATTTCAGATCCTTCTGTACCCGATGCTTGATGAGTCTCATTGAACTCTAGATTGCCAATGTGTAACAAAACGGAGACCGTAACAAATATGCTCTCCATATCTTCCTCATTAAACCCCATCGTCTGCATGGCGTTTTTAAGGACACCAAACTGATCCGCATCATTCACACCGTCCTTGCGTTTAATGCAAGTACTTTGGTTGAGATAGTGAAACTTGGCCGGCGCTTTCAGGTTCCACCGTTTCTTTTCCTCGGCGGAAGCACCAGCAATAATTTCGTAAAATACGTGGTAATTGCGCTCCGACTCACCCTGGTAGGCTAGACGCACCTTTTCCAGCAAATATGTCTGAATGGACGCACCAATCAAACTCCCCTCTGGCGAAAATTCCATCTTGATAAACTTCCCAAATCGACTACTATTGTCGTTACGAATCGTACGCGCGTTACCAAAAGACTCTAGTATGGGATTAGACGACAACACCTGCTTCATGACATTGCTGTCGGCTGTGGTATTCTTATGATGCGAGATGGTAGCCAGATAGTTCATCACATACTTAGTAGTTTCCGTCTTACCCGCGCCACTTTCACCGCTGACAAGAATGGACTGGTTGGCTGGTCCACCATTGGAACTGCGTCCAATTGGGTTAACTAGCGAGCGATAGGCTTTGTCTGCAATACTGAAGATGTGTGGTGGCATGTCTGGTACTTCCTGTCCAAGCGCACGCTTGTCTCCGTTACGAATGTACTTGCGCATGATTTTGTCCGTGTAGATACCTAGGTTTTGAAATGGGTTGATAGCTAGCAAGATTTCACCCGTCAACGTATAAATTTCGTTGATCTTAAAGCGTTCGTTCAGCGTGTGGCATATGCCAGGCTCGTGTAAATGCGGTAGCTGAATGAGATCCTCGACAACATCCTGGTAAGCGGAAAAAGAATTACAAATCATCAGTGGCAAGCGTTAAAGTGACCATCACTCTTGCACATACCATGTCACTACTATTGGCGAGCATGACCCCATCGACTTGCTCTTCCTCAAGCGCCCGAACGTCAATTCGTAACGTCTTCTCCGAGCGCGCATTGGGCCCTTCGGTTAAGCGCAGCGTCACTTGGCACTCGTTGTCGCCGTCCTGCGGCTCGCTAAGATTGACGACCGTAGCACGTTGCCACTCATCTGTCTCCGAGTCGCGAAGCCATACGCTCACGCCCTTCTCCATGGCAGCGTCAGTGTCGTGAAGAGAAAAACGTGACTCAGCTTTTCTGCTTCTCGCTCTTCGAAAATGCGCCAACCGCTATATAGACGACTGAACGGGAGAGAATGTACCGAATAAGAGTGTGTGTTCCTACGAACACGACCCTCCGACTTTAGCAGTTTTCCCGTTGTGAGCCCGCACTAATACAGCAAAAGCAGGCAATAATAATTTCTCGCAGGCAAATCGTCAGGGAGGATTCAATAGCGACAAAATGGGGGGGGGGTAATTTAAGTATATATCGATCACCACTGGCTCTTTCTAGAGCTCTTCATCGGCTTTTTAAGTTGTCGCAGCCTAGAAATCAAGTGATGCGTGGGTAGGGGAAATGTCGGGTGCAGCAAATTCTTTTAATCAGTCTAATCGCATGGCTGCATTAAAAGTGAATTCGCGGTTGCGCCACAAGGCATGGCGAATCTATGCCATTCTTATTGGGTTACAACGTCTATGCAACATAATGCGACGCGCGGCAGAGTGTCGATTTGATTCCTGATTAAAAGAAAGGTCAGGTACAGTCTTCCAGAACAAAAATGTATTTTCATCACGATATTTGGTAGAAGAGGGCCGGAGCGGAGCTGCATTACATCGTTTGTTCACTACGCTAAATAATTTTCAATCTGTAAATTTTTCGTTGCCCGCACAACCGCAGTCCCTCTTCAACAAGGGGTATATAACAAAGTGGTCGACCTAAACGTTAGTAATATCCGTTCAGTATTGCAATGCAAGAGCTCAGCTTTTGGCCCTGCTGGATGTAACAACGGCTCGCATTACTGTCCCCACGAAAATCGCCGAAATTCCGCGAATGCTGGCCTCGCGGGTGACCATTTGAGTGGTCTTGCGGTCTTTCTCCTGAGCAAGCTGTAGGCGCTTGCGTGGTGTGCAGGGTCTGATGACATAACACAAGCATGGTGAGAGTTCCTGTCATTCTTGCCTTTCGGTGTTTGGCTGCTTACCTTTCAGGGGAGGCTTGGCTTTGAGTAGTTACCGACAAAGGTTGCATAATTTGCGGTGGCGGTCGATGAGAAAGTGACACCAAAAGCCTACTTGCCGCTTACCTATTCATTGAATGGTATCTATAACTTCCTCAGAACAGCAGGACAAAAATCTGACCTAATGTCAGAACATACATAAGAAGATACTTATTTGGAAGAGTAAACTTCATTAAGCCCAGCATTAACCCTAAACAATCCTTTGAGTGTCCCTAATTTCCTTGGAGCATTCATATTAACAGGTAATTCGGAAATATATCGAAAAAGAAAACCGTCCTCAAAATTATCAGAAATTAGAGGCACATAGGTTTAACGAGTTTGAAATTCGCACACTTTGGTCCAACGCAAGTAGATTGTATACTTGAACCTCCGCAAAGTTCCTAAATAAATCGGACTGCCTTTCCGCATCTATCGGACACGAAGTTCGCGCACTGCTCGGGAAACCTACTCCCTTGTATGGGTTTAAAGAGGCGGCTGCGTTTGCAGCCCCACCCGCTTATATATTGCTGGAATGTGTCACAGCCTTCTTTAAGGCTCTCAAAACTACCACTTAGTGGTAAAAAGAAAATATTTCCATCTTTTTGAAACAGAAAAAACCTAGACCTACCAAGGAGGTAAGGATGATAATTAGAATGATCTTGATCACTGACGACCAGATGTACGTACGTGACATTCACACTCTCTTACTCGGGTCCGTAGTATTTGTCCATGAAAAAGCTTTAATTGTGCCTTCTTAGCATAAAAACTCATTAAGGAAAAGCTAAGAGCAGCGTTTCTTCCGACAAATTTTGATCTTTGTCAGCGCTCACGCTTTTCTGCTTGCGAGTAAAGTAGGAGCGAAATTGATATATACATATATATTCTATTTGCGTGAGATACGAAAGTTAACGACCTCCATTACTGATGCTCAACCTCGGAAAGGCAAGTCATGACTGATCTAAAAAATTGGCCCACCTTGAGCTTTTTTTATAACGTTTAAATAGCGACGATGATAAATTGCTCCCAAAGAAGCATACAGCCTCAAACAGAAAGACTCATCGGAAATGTCGAAGATGAGCAATTTTTTGGTCTTGAAGGCTTTGGATTTTGATGGATATGGATTGGTCCAGTCTCAATAGACTTAGCGTTGCCGAACAACAAGAAATTCGCTGCTTTAGTTGCAATAGTAAGGACACATAATTCGTGCCTGACCCGAAGAGGTGGCTCGTTGACTCACCTAAGTCTAGAGAGGTTTAATATGCTAGGATTACAACATCTACGATATTTCTAGCTAGTACACCAGCCAAAAAGTCATTATCTTTGATCTTATTTAGGTCCAGTGACTTTCACATCTCTGACAGTGCATCCAATTGAAATGCACCTGTTGTGAGTCGAAACGTCAACTAACCCTCTACATTAGATTTCTTCGTCAACTATAGGATTGTTCGTGACGCTCGAAGACCGGTTCAGAAATCTCATTCTCATTACCTTCTTGCGCAATACGCTATATGTCGAATCAACAGATATATCATTCAAAATTCCATCAAATAGAAAAGTGAGACACGAGATTGGCCTTCTGCAACCAATAAATATTGTGTGACCATTGCCATGAAAGCAGTGTGAGATCATTGATGATTTCTTCACAAAAACGAATAAGGATGCCATGGTGCGGGAGTGAAAACTCGCGCTCATCACCGACATAATGTAATTAAAATAGAGGTGATCGTCTTTATGTAATACGCATGACTGTAGGCACTAATCTCACGAAAGTGGGTCTGTGCATACCCTCGATGAGGTCTTCACAATTGTGTGAAAATTTCGGCATCGCAAGCGCACTTGATAGCCGAAGGCTTCATTATCCACTCCTAGAGATTTAAGCTACACACTAGGACTAAGCTGTCTCTATCGCAGGATGCTGGTAGCAATTCGACCCATATTGGGACCGGGTTCCGTACCCCTCATTACACTACGGGGCTTTTTCGGTCAGTGGGGCGTACCCCACCCAACCCTTAACCCAATCGGGCGCGAGTTGGTAGGGCAGTCACACACTCGGGTGTGATGGCTCGTCCACTTTAGTGACCTATCTCCGGCTGCCTTAATTCGGATCCTATGGGTATCGAACCAGGTACCTCCCGGTCCTGAGTCGAACGGCCAACCGCTCGAGCCACAGGGTCGGTCTTATCCACTCCTAGAGCATACCGCTTATAGGTCGATGGCACGTCACTTTCTTGCTTACAGTGTTGATGATATCAGTAAGCTAAGTTAAGTGCGAAACATACCATGCTGCCTTTAGCGCATTCCTTTGTAGAAGTCCGTGCATGTGACGGCTTGATGGCTGCATTATAAGCGTGTACGGTGTACCAGCCGCCATTTGACTTCCCGACACTAAAAGTCGGTGAGGATTGTCGCGTGCATCTTTATAAACAGAGACAGTTTTCTAGTTTTCCGAGTCATTTTTTTTTCGTGCTTTGCATGAAAGAAAGCATCGATGATGTAAAAGTACTTCTTTGGTAGGATAACAACCGTGTCCGGCATAACTTGGCTCCTGGAATTAATTCAATTGATTACGTACACCTCAATCTAACTGCATCGTTTCAAACAATTACACCATTGATTCATTTTTCATCGGGTCCAAAATATCTTTCAAATCGAGGATCCACTACTTGCACTAAGTGCCGTCTTAGTGTCTTGTAAAACCCCTTTACATAAGTGTGACAAGAAGTTGGCCTCTTTCCTTCACCCACTGGATTGGATATGTCATTGGCTTTACAAGTTTTATGAAGCGCTGCCATAAGTCTCTTGTTTAACTCAAGCAGGGAATTCACAAACAGAACAGGCTTTTATTTATCGTGGGCTTTACCGTGCCATGACAGGGTTTTGTAGTGATGTGTTACCGTCTGATACTATTACGAATGCTTTAGACCTTCCCCGTACAAGACGAGATGCGCTGCACTGCCCAATGAGCGTCATGATCTATCGCCTTAAGTGAGAGGGATTAAAAATCTTAGATAGAATTGTCGTGACCTTTTATCGTCGACATGATCGACTATTGATGCATCTACGTCTATATCAACGTCTGAAGAAGAGAATTGGGCTTCGCGCAGCTAAACTTACGCTCAGAGAGTCCCTTATTCATCATATGAGCAGTGCTTCAAATTTTTTGGCTTAGGGCTGACCGTGTACCATGTGCCACTCGATTGCATGTTTGATCTCCGACAATGTTTATAGCCAGCCATACAGCGCAGCGAGCGCCGTCCACAGTCAGTATTGCTCGTGTCATCTTCTGCCTTGGTTGCTAAGCAACCAAATTGTTCACATCATGCAAGGGAACGCTTTTTTCTGCGATCTCTCCATAGATCACAGTAGGACTTTGCCTATACTGAGTTGGCTTTAAGCCGATCAAGCAATTACCGGTGCAGCGAATGCCTTACCTATAAGCTCTGTTTAGCGGCTTACATGCCACATCATGCGCACTGGAAGGACCTCACTCGCACTGCCTTAGTAGAACCATCATAGCACATATGCCATGCAAATGCCGTGTCTGACGATTGTCGCTCATTTCACCGCAATTCCTGGGCTGTTCATTTCCAACCTACAAAGATCCACAACATGGTTCGGTGTCAGTGTCAATAGCGCTTCTGCTTGCGGCAGAAGTGACTTTTTGACTTTCTAAAGCTCCGCCAGGGTAGCGGGAGATCTATAATCTTGTGGTTTAGTATACCCTTTGAGAGATAAAGCCAAGACCAATCACGGCTCTAAGCTATAAGAGCTGATAGCTAAATTCATTGGAATCCTAGAACTGGCGTCTTCTTTTGATTTTATAACTCAAACAGTGATTACGTTGGGTTGGTATGCTTATAGTGCTTAAGATATAGCGGACTTTCCTGGACAAAAGAGCGTCGGACATAATTGCTCGACGGCTTTAATGTGACAAAAAAGCTAATAACTACTGCTCCATTTGCAGAAAGCAAGTGGTAAGGATTCTATAAAGCTCAGAGAAGTCGATTTTTTTCTGCCTTTTTCTTAATCGTGTACATGCTCATCATCATCGATACTGGTCTACCACCTAAGAAACCAATGCAATTGACGAAGATGTCCGTCATCTTGTGTCAGGGTGCTATGTCCTAGCTTTTTATAGCTGAAGAATTTGTTCAGACGTGAGCTCATCGCGTCAAGTCATTGTGCAACTGCCCCTTAAAGCTTTGCTAGAACACCAGCTTTTTAGCTCATCGTGTATACCCTGGAGCAAGCTACCGTGATGTTTCTTCATTAAAGAAGATCAAGGTCAGTGGAATGGGTATCAAGTACAGCGGTGCTGCCGTACTCTTTGCCTACAGGAAGCGTGAGCTCAGGTTTTTGACATTCGCTCTATTTTAAGAGTCGATAATAGTTGTAAATCGCCACTGCTAGACTCCAAGGGTGAGTATTAGATATAACTATATACGAGTTTTGTATCTACGATGTTGAACTAAATCTTCTGAAGTCTACCAATACATCCTATCTCGTAGGGCAACTTATACTAGTATGTACAAAGCAGTGCTTTTGAGGCTAAGTACTGCTTTTTGCAAGCTGCTTAGAGATGTATTCCGTAGTCCTAGTATCAAACGTCACTTGACTGGTGCCACATAATATGTTCAAAAGAAGTAACTCAAGCGTTTAGCTTTGCCGCTGCATCTTAAATGGCCCCTACCGAATACTGTGTATACGACACAGGTAAGGCTCACAGCCAAGGCTCTGTCTGCCAAGAGAAGCTGGGACTTAAAATAGGATGCGCATGCACCGCGGACGGTGAGTCTGAAAATTTTCGCCCACTAAAGAGTTCTTTCGGCAAAGGAGACTATGAACAATTTCCCGACTCCAATGCGGAGTGGAGCGCGTACATACCACTCTTTCTCTCTATTGAGTTCAATCGTGAACACTTTTACCTTTGGGCGATTAAAGCAATAAGGAGCACCACAGGTGGGCTTGCCTCACTATTAAGTCTGCGAGAAATGACCAAGTAGCGACAACGCTGCCAAAGCAGTCGCCACCAGGGAACAGATGTTAAACTTGTCGTAAGACGCACCAACTGCGCAAAACGCATTTTCTCGAAATGCACAGAATTTAATATATTTCAAGGAAAAGACCCTACTAAGATACCCTAGTTGGTGAGGTCATCGAAATTGTTGACCAAAAGATCGAAAGTGAGGTAATTTTTTTGAGTGGATTCAGTGGTCGAATTCACAATCAGTGACCGAGGGGCTATAAAATTTAATCACCGTCAAATACAATGCAGGTTGCTGAATCAGTCACTTTTTAAGCAACAAATTCGACAGAAAGGAAGTGGGTAGGTATTTGCCGACCGACGCGGACCATCGCACTTAGCAATCCTCTTATCGGCTTAGCGTACCCCCAAAGGCTCACCGGAGGCGACAGTGTCGATAAAAAAAGCTGCTTTAAAAGAGACAATCATCGATGCAAGCTTAAGGCGGCTGTGAGTGCGCTTCTAGCATTGCTAAATCCTGCTAACGGATAGTTATAAGACAAGAATGGCTTGCCCCTGTTCTGGTAATTTTTTTGGATACGCTTTAGCACCTTTTCAAAAACGGCTTAATTCAAGAATAATATTGTGGGATCAAGCGAGTCTTTTATGATACCACAACTGTATTCGAAACCCTTTGGACGGGATAGTCCGCTTATAATATAATTTGTTAACTTGGTTTGTCGACCTCCAATATGTCTTGACTTTGGCTTCGCGCGAACCAAACGTTAGAAGCGAAGTTCTAAGCGCGGGTACGGCTTTTCCACCCAAAACTTCGTTCAGAGTTTAATGCTTTGCCAGGCGCCAGTAGTTTAACCTCCGAACAAAGTTATGGAGTAATGTCCCCCACATTGGACAAGGTAACGCGGTTTATCTATGAGACTTCCGTCGCTTCTGGACCCAGATCGCAACAATTTTAAGTGGCTTATCGGAAATAATACAGCCTCTTTCACGGGATCTGCGAAGATAGATAATCGTGCAATTCAATAAAAAAAATTCGAAGCTCGTAAATAAAAGCAATTTCTTGTACTCATTCCAAACCGAAGTGTTGCTGGCCTTGGTGGTCAAAAGGAGTACTAAAAAGGCATCGGCTTTGATGGTCAGATCGAATTTTTGATTGAGAAAGGGCTGAACGTCTTTGGCCATATATATCATAAGCTTTACAGTTAAATTGACTGTCGCGCGTCACAGTGCGAGGTGTCTTAACTACTTCGGAACTTTAGATTCATTTGCAATAAGGTTTAGACTGGACAGGCCGCTCATTTTGCAAATACCCGGCTCCTCAGCTTACTGCTTAATACATTAGCGAGTATAGGCTTTATCAGCCGCCTGAAATGAGACTCATATTACCTTTAAGAAAATTCAGAACTGTAGAATTATCCGAACACATAGCATAAAATGATTATTGCAGTTGACAGCAATTAAAAAATCATTATTGTATGTCTTTCCTGGACAGTGAAAGATTGGATGTTACAATATTTGCTTTGGAAATGCCAAACTCGCTCTTTCCGAATAAAACTTAACCCCCTTACTAAAGATATTCAATTCTAAAAATCTGGCGAGACACGACTTTATTCCTTGTCATGCTGAATATGTTAAGCCGACCATCCACATAACGTTTTTATGTATAGAAGGCCATCCCAAAGATGTGACCTTAGATAAAAAAGCTTTCAAGTCTTTTTCATTTAAATTAGAAGCATTCGTACTTCGTAGTTTTTGCGGAGCTCTAGAGCATCATAGCATGCTTATATAATGCTGTTACCTCCGTAGATGCGCAAAAGGCAAAACGCTGCGGCTTGTCATGCTTACAATACGCTAAGAAGTACATCGGTACCTACTAACCATTTAATATAAGGAAAGACATGTTGCCATAGAATATATCCCGGTGTGAGATCTACAATGATCTGAATCTGGTATATGGTTTCAAAAAAATCTGACCAAATGATCAATTTTTACCTTCCAAGGCGTTAAGTACGTTTAATTAAACGCTATGCAAGTGATATAATGGCTATCAAGCTTCTAGGCGACGTTAATTATCCATTTACAAAGCTGTTTGGACCAATACGGGCTTGGCCATGGCATACCTCGACGATGTACTTGTCTATAGCCGCTCCGACGAATATTAACTGGCTCTGTAGGTCCATCAAGATCACCTGCAACAAGGCTTTGAGGTCATGAGGATCAATGAACTATAAGTCAACAATGACGAGTGATTTTTGGCGATAGAGAAGGGGCTATGCAAGTTTTGCAATAGCCTATTGAGACAGAACTCTAAGTGATGCTAAGGTAGACATAAGTAGGGTGTTAATAAATGCATCAAGAGAAGCCTTCGGCAGAGATTTATTTTAACTTTACTAGACAAGACAAGCCCGTTAAGCATTGTTTGAGACGCTTTTGGCTGTGCGATCGTTTGTGCGTTATTGCACTTTGATGGAAAAAATCATAAGCGCGGTATCCTACTCTAGCTAAACTGCCGAACATAAATGTTTCTATTGTTGGAAAAAAGTGTGCACTGGTAATGTTCCGAGTGCATTTTCTGTCCGCCTAGCCCTGTTTTGTCGTTTCGGACCTTTCGTCACTAATGACGGTAAAAAAACGACCTTATTGCCCAAAAGAGTGGCAAGATTGCAATAATTCTTCGACGTCGCGATGAATACACCCAAATTGTCTAAAAGAATGGTGAGCTTGTCTACAGTTTTCGCACAATTTCTGAATGGAAGCCAGTCAAGCCCAAAAAATTTGCCTACGCGCTATTGTGCAGGCTAAATTATGAGCTGGCTCCTGTCAGAAGCGCTGAAAACTTTTTTGACTAATTGATTCGTCAGACATGCAAGGCATTTATCGGCTTAGACCCAACGATACGGTATTTCATCGCAGACATTGATGCCGAAGTCGAGCTGTTAATTTCTCGGCATAGGTTGTAGCTGCTATTGAATGACAAGCAGCCCGTTTGCTTTATTACGACAGCTTTCACGCCGTCCCTTTAAACGACAAAGACATAAAGCACAACATGCTCCTGGAGGCAAACGATGCTTCATTAAACGAACTTGTACACCAAGATCGTGAGCCGCATGAAAAAGGTTGTACATTGAGTTTCCATTTGCATAGAAATTAAACAGCAAAAAACTGTTTATGGATACTTTCTTTTATACAATGAACTTTCGGACACGACAGTGGTAGAAATGGAACCACCGATTTCTGCTGGGTTCTAGCAAGAGTTCCTCCAACTACCGGAAACTTGATCGCAAATGTTAATAGCAGACCCAGACTAGAAGAGTCAGTCCTATTTTCAAAGAAGCACTGTGCTGAGGGAGGCGTTATTCTTGCAGGCCACCAAATTATAAAGGGCTAAGGTTGGCATTTCGACTTTCACACCGTACCACTCGTTGCCTTTTTGACGAAAAAGGCTCCAGCTGGTGTCACACTGTTTTGTGTTTAAAACGATGCCAATACTATACTTTGCGCCTCTAGCCTTTGAAGCTCAATTGTGCACCACATTCGGATATAAATAAACTAAATTATCACGACATTTAAATCTTCGAGCTTAGACGTAATGTTTGCTGTCTATAAAGCTAAAGAAAACATTAAGCGGATGATGTATCGGGATCCTCAAAGAGGGTTTGCATCTTCAGAAGAGCCTTTATATTTTTTTGAAGATGCAAACCCTCTAGGTTCAGGTTCACTAATAACAGTATCCTTTATACCTCTGGTAGTGTTTTCGGTTGGGATACATCTGCCGTGACACAGTGGCTAGTGAAGCCGTCAATTTAGCCTCGCGATTGTATATAAAAGCCAAAATTGGCTTTGCATCACATCCTCAATCACTTCAAGCAATTTAACTTACTCTTGGTGACCCATTTGTGGTCCTGTGTTCCCGCAAATGGTGCTGCTACGCTAATTACCTGAGCCAATATATTGCCTACTTTACTTTCCAGATCTATGCTAATAACATGCACCGATATGCTACCCATTTTACTTTCCAAACCTATGATTCATTTGCTCACGAAAATGTTGTACACGCAATTAAAGACGTAAATTTAACCATTTGTGAAGCTTTCACTTTGGTCAAGAGCGCTATCTTATGCATCTTTGAAGCCGGTGCTGTTAGCAAAACGCGACAGCCCATAAGGAGGGTACGAACACGCCGTTCCGTCTAACTACGAAGTGATAAGAATATTTTCGGTTCGTTCAGTATTATTGCTGCTGCATGGAATGAAACAGCTGAAACCTATTGCTTTGCCCTCTCACGATAATGCTTCTCAGCCGCGATATGCTCAAGAATAAACCATGCTTGTCCGTGACAAGGACAAAATTGACTCCGTAACCACTATTTGTTGCTGCTAAAACTGCCGCAAATATCTTTGTCTACTTATGGTGATGTTAAACTTTAAGCAAAAAATAATTATTTGCTTCGTCCACAGCTCTAGTTTGCCCATTGCAGAAAGATGAACCGATGAGCTCGTGCTCAAGCGACAATTGTCACTGTCCTTCTCGTAGAAAATATATTGATAGAGCTATTGCTGCGTTCGTCGAGATATTGCAAAGCTGGTTAATGTCCGTAGAAAGTAAACTTCAGACAATAAGTCCAGGAAATGTATCGAGAACTTTGTAAACCAATGATGGTAGCTAGTCGGCCCATATGCATACATTTTAGGCTGTCGTCATCGAATGCTCCTCTTCCTCCTATTTTTTTCCATTGAGGACATCATCAGCGTTTGCCCAGAACTCTTCGATAAAGGCTCGTTTACAAATCGAGTCTTTACCGAAGAGTTCTGGAATTTCCTGTTATCAAATATTAGATCTTTCGTAGTATGACGACAGGTCTAACACATTTTAAGCTGTAATTGCGGGCGTTAATATTATTTTGACATCGTTGTCATTGGCAAAGTGCCTCTTCTCAGCCTTGATTAGCGAGTAGCTAGGCGTGTGCTCATTAGAAGCTCTTCGACATATTTACGCCCGAAGGCAGAGGTGACTGCAGATCTCAGGGCAAGAACTAATGATATGCGCGCGTTTTCTGTTACAATGGAATAGGGGTCTCCTAGGGAGCTTTATTGCCTTAGCGGCTTTTTAGCAGGCGAGACTTTTAACTCGGAAGAGCGGTTTTTGTTCCGAAAGCAGTCTTTGCAGCTAGCGCAGCCTCTGTAAACGACACAGTCGATCAGCTATCGATTTTGATACACAGGAATCTTTGGAAGCCAAAGCTAGCTTTTAGAGCTGCCTTATTATTATGTCGCAAATCTCGCAATGTCCCGGTGAGCCAGTAGCCTTGTTTTCTGCCGGTTTTCCGACGGTACACCGAAACTTTCTTGTCTAATGAGTTATTTTCATAAAAAAAAATTCAGCCCGGTATACTATAAATGGTAAGGAAGGCACCGTGACATAAAGGAGTTATTTCTTAGGAGTACCGGCAGTTGACAAAAAGGGGTACCGGATGGGTATTGCTTTCTCTTTTTATTGGTTGAAAAAACACTGTGTTCATTAACAATGATAAACTGCTCCCATTCATAGAATGAACTAGTCTCATTGGCTAAAATCAAGGGGTACCGGCAGTTTACCAAAAGGATACCGGCAGTTTGACGTTTCCATTAACGAATCGATATAGTTTTCTAACAAAAATTTAAATTCATTTAATTTTTGAGACTTTTCGATTATTTACAACACCCATAAGAAATAAAATAAACCTATGAGATTGATACATCCGCTCACGTATCGACGACATGCTTGCCTACGATCTGAAAATTGAGAAGCAGTATATTTTTTGGTCTATTAAGTGCTCACGCCATGCGCGTCGAATTTAGTTTACTTTAAGCATACAAGACTCAAATCTAGCTTCCGTATCAAGGCATGCGATCTTACAGGGAAGGTGTTTCTTACCATCAATATCTTCCATTTTAGTAATATGAAGCCTATAGCTTACTACTAGTAAGGTATTTACATATTAGTGTAGCGGCGATGAATTATTTACAGCCTGACATGACAAACTGCCCCCTACAAGAAGATTGCAGAGGCTGACATTACTGTAAGGCTTTGGGGTACATGGAGTGCCAGCAACACTTTCAAGAAATGTGTCCTCAACTGCAAGGCAGACCCAATGTATCGTTTCTACGAAGGCAAATATATATTAACGATAAGCTTTAGAACACACTTGTCAGTCATTTAAATGAACTTCGATACAACCGTGTCAGTTGACGCGACGACAGCGAAACTTGCAACCCCGTACCAAGTAGCACCTCCGTATTTTAACACATTACTATCAATTATAGGGCTGATATACACAAAAAGTTCATGTTAAATTTTGCTCGACGGATTTCTGCTGACAAGGTCAATTACCTTAAGACTGGATACCTCGTTGATGAATTTACTGGATTCAACAGTTTGAATTTCGAGCGTCAACACGCCAGGGGCGATGACGAAGTTGTAATTATCTGCAATAACACGAGTGCAATCAAATGTCTCAAGACTAACAATAGGTCTGCCATTCGCTGCATTGCGTACCTCAAGTAAGAAGACTTCAAAAGAGATCTGCCTATAAAAATGATAACGAAGCAAGCATTTAAGCGGTTTTGTTCGTACAAGGATGTTTAGTACTTTTCATATTTTTAAGTAGCTTCAAACAAATCGACATCCTTCAGTTCACGGAACTCAAAGATTGCTTTCAGTCAAAAACTAATGCGCTTACTAGGCGAAAAGGAGATGATTGAATGCGTTTAACGTTTTAACAAGGCGTACAATGCTAAAAATACTCGATCTCATGAAAGCATGCTCTCTACATCAAGCATATTGATATGCTTCAGTGCATATTGAGCTCAAGAAACTTGAAATAATAGGAAGAAACGCCGCGAGGACGTGTTAACTAGAGCGTTTTTTGCATATCCAATTATCTAGCGCTCGTCTTCGAGCGATCCAGCAATTATTTAGCATATAAATCGTATAAATTCTTAAGTCATCCTTAAGTGTACGACGGATGTCTTACGGTCTAAAAATGAGAGCACGCATGTATCTGTCTCGAAAGCCGATAGCGTGACGAAAGAAGTACGCTGCTTCGTAAATGTCGGTCGGGAAGAATTTTTTCGAGGATATGTTCTACTACGTCCGTTACCTTGGCACAAAGATCCAGCAAAGCAATGTCTCCAAGTACAATTTCTTGATACGTAAGATTTACTGACGCATTAAACTTACAATAAAGAATTTTTAGGTTTTTCCTTGGCAGTAGGTATAAATTGGATACTGATGCTTAGAATCACTTTGGAAAATTCGCTAGCTTCCTTATTTTTCCGAGCTCGACTGTAATTATCAAACTATAATTGGATAAAGTAAACTCTAATTAAAGCTTTAACAACCTAAATTCTAGTAGACAGCGATTAATCTGCCACTATTGTTACATAAAGCGTCAGTTTCGTTATTTAAAGCACAAATTTTATGTACATTGCCTATAAAGATGCTCGACATTTGCCGCTTTCTTCGAGCGGTAACAAGATCTATAAATTTTATAATAGCATACCTTAGTGGTTCACAGGTTTTGCCTTTGTGGTCTGAACAAGAAAATATTTGCTTGCAAGAGCATCACCTTAATCTATGCCGACATATAGCTTTAATACGAGATGTCTCAGCACCGCTATAACCTGAAACTCAACCTCTTCATTAGGCATGCCAAGCCCTGGTTATCATGACAAAGACATCGTTCACATTTCCCTCGGCTTTCTTGGCTGCTTTCGTGCACAATGATGCATCCATCATTCTCAGTCGTTGACTTGATGTACGTGAGGTGGAGACCATTGTGCTTTGAGTGCCGTTCTTTTCATAATTTTGTACAGTAATTCAAGTCCAACATATTTTCGAGCAACAAAGCTGACGCCTTCAATAGCATCGATACTGCTCGAAGTAGCTAACACGCTGTCGATGACTCAAAATGCTTTCTCTCTTCATCAGTAGCCATGCCAATATATAGCTTTTTATACGACGTGTCTCAGCACCGCTATCCCCTGCACCCGGAAAACCCTCCCTTTCTAGCAAAGTGACTGCTGGTGTAGCTTGCAGCAAAACAAGATGTTCAGCTATGTTTTACTGTACAGCCAAACAGGCCGCACTTGCGCGTTCGTCGTTCTGGACCAGCACCTTACGCATACGACAAATTATCCGCCGCATTAGCGCTTAACATAGTGTGTCCGCGGGGAGTGATGTCCGCGACAGCTTTTACTATCGCAACTAACTTCAGCAATTAAAGGTTGTGGACCATGCTAGATAATATTCGTCGCCGTCATGGTTGCGCTATAACTACAAGCTCTGCTTTTCGTCATGTGACTGCAAAACCACGAGTTTGTCAACCGTGTTGTGATCCAGTGCTGCATTGTCGAAATCTTGGCCCTGTGCGCTTACTGCAAGCATAAAATCATTGCGGATACTTCCTTAATTGCTCGAAGATATCATCTTTATTATGAGGAGCGGTTGCTCACACCGATTCTTGAAGCGCGACGACTCAACCAGGCGAAAGCAGCCAGCGAGTGCTCAATTCTGCAGTCTATCAATTAAGTTTTAAGCGCTCAATTGTGAGCAGTGGCCTAACGAGCGATTGAGCGAGCGGCCTACGTCTGGTTAAGTGAGTTTTACACGAGTATCCACGCGAAGCGACTAAACAAAAGAAGACACACGGTGAAGTGAGGCGAGGCGAGGCGAAGCAGGGCGAGACGGCCAGCTGGTCGAGTCCAGTGCAGAGATTTTTGTATAGAAGAAGGGAATCGTTAAACTGCCGGTATTCTTTTGGTAAACTGCTGGTACCCCTTGAATTTAGCCAATAAGATTAGTTCATACTATCAATGGGAGCAGTTTATGTTTGTCAATGAACACAGTGTTTTTCAACCAATAAAAAGAGAAAGCAATACCCATCCGGTACCCCTTTTTGTCAACTGCCGGTACTTCTTGTTTTTTGAGAAATAAATCCTACTCACCTCTTCTCAACATCACTCTTCACAATATCACTCTTATCGCACAACAGCCAGTTGCTCCGAGATTTCAACAGCGCGGCCGCTTGGGTGAGCCGATGGATGGATGAAAGGCTCGTTGTGTTCTCCCGACGTGACTTCAACCTTCCAAAAGAATGGTGCAGACTTCATGATATGAATTGTAATTCTGTAATTACGGTTAATTCTCTGACTATTTCGCAGGTGTTTACGGCCGCTAAATGCCTGAAAATAGACTCACTTGCACTTGCGGTCAGTTTTCTGGCTACTTCGTAAGCGTTCCCGGGAGTTAGAGGTAGAGGGTTGGACTTTACCGGCCTTTGTGCATCGTAGGACAAGGTTTTTGGGCTTCCTTCCTTTCTTTTGCCTACTCGTTCCGTTCTTAAATCACAAAGCTCATAACCTTGGGCGCGCGCGTGCATGAGAACCGCCGACTTTGCCTCTTCCAGAGTTCTGTACGAGAGCTCTCTAAGGGGTTGCATCGTGTTCATTGCGAGAAGAAGAGTGCGAGTAGAGTGATATTGAGAAGAGTGATGTTGAAAAGAGTGATATTGAGAAGGGGTGAGTAGGAGTCATTTCTTGAAAACAAGGAGTACCGGCAGTTGGCAAAAAGGGGTACCAGATGGGTATTGCTTTCTCTTTTTATTGGTTGAAAAAATACTGTGTTCATTAACAAAGATAAACTGCTCCCATTGATAAAATGAACTAATCGCATTGGCTAAAATCAAGGGATACCGGCAGTTTATTTAACGATTCCCTAGAAGAAAGGTGTACTTGTGATAAAACGCTGGATGGTTTTTGGATATGTATCATTTATGTATATTTATGAAGTTTCTGTTATTTTGGCTATAGATTGAACTACTGATTGTGTATCGCAAATTTCGAAATGGTTAGTCACATGTTTATGCGAGCTGGGCACCGATTAGCAGCGGCATCTCGGGGCCATGTATACATTCTGAGCAGAGGCCAAACGCTTACTGTGACACGGTCTATTGTCTCAATCGCTAACGAGAAAGAGGTGCGGCTTCGGCCTCGACTGAATCAGCTGAAGAATACTTTGTTGACCATGACATGAATCAATTGCTTATTGCAGGCATATGAAGCGCTCAAAAAGGCAAAGAAGATGCTGGGCGATAACGACCTACAGCAGGCAATGGAGCATTTAGAAGCTGCAGCGCATGCCAACATTGCGGACGCACAATACTTGCTGGGATCACTATTGCTGAACGAAGACGTAGATCACGAGGATCAACGCAAGAATGAAGGACTCATCCGGGATGCTGAGGCGAATCGTCAAATTTCTGGACGCCCGGATGACGCACATAACATCAAAGAAATTCGGAAGAGTGCTCGTGCTGCTTATAAGCAGTATCTGATGGAGGAGAAACGCAAGAAACAGGCCAAGGGGCCACGCTCGGCTAGCGACACTTTATCGATTCAGCACACAACGTCAAGCGAGCTGGACCGTTCTTTTGGCATTACAATGGAGCGCCTGCTGGATATCAAATCAAAAGTTGAACCGCTACATGAGAGAAGCGACGATGGCCACACTGACAAAGCCATGGACACCACAAAGGCAGTCGAATGGCTGCGTCGCGCCGCTGACAACAGCCACCGGGATGCCATCGTCCAGCTTGGAAACTTATGCATGAGCCACGACCCGCCGCTGGCACTGGATGCCAGCGCCTGGTTTTCACGTGTAACAATGGACGAGAACCCACATCCGGATGCGCTGTACAACCTTGGCGTCATGCTGTTTGATGGTGTGGAGCATGCAAATCCACCCTTTGTAGGCAACAAAGGCGCGTCTATCCAATTGTTTAATCGTGCCGCAGAGGTAGGAGATATGTCAGCGCAGTTTTTCATGGGAACGCTACTACACCAAGGCGACAAAGACTTGGAGATCGAGCCGAAGTTCACAAGCGGACTCATGCTTATCAAGATGGCAGCCAGCAAGGGCCATCCGGCGGCTTTGTACTATCTGGCGCAGCTCTATCGCTCAGGTGATGAAACTCATAATTGTGCAGTAGACCGAACCAAGTTTTTTGAGTATCTAGACAAGGCGATGGAGGCTGGTGATTCGAACGCGTTTTTCTGTATGGCAGATATCTACTTTCACGGCAGTGACGGGTTTGCGCAAGACAAAGAGCAGGCGCTTAATTTTTACATGGCCGCAGCTAAGCGGGGACATGCTGACGCTTTCTGCTGTCTTGGTGCTCTTTACTACAACGGTATTGGTGTAGAGCAGGACTATGAAAAGGCATTTTTGTATTATCAGGAGGCAGCAGATAGGGACTCGATGGAGGCGTGGAAAAATCTTGCAGAGATGTACACTATCGGTCGCGGTGTGCCACGCAACGAGGCGACAGCTAACGCGATCATCAAAATGCTGAAGAAAGTTCAAGCCGAGGAGCACAAGCAAAGTAGTAGCAGTACTGCACAATAGCGGGTTTTGTAATCGATCGAAACTTAACACATTAGAGCTCCATATATTGCTACTGAAAAGGCACATTACGTTTTTTCTGTTTCATGAAAATCTTATTACGACGGTTGATAAACATGTCACGAAGGTGGAACGCAACACCGACATGGTTTGTTTTCGCGCTCTTGCTAAGAACATCAGCTCATGCTGTTAGGTAAAACGAGCGATACTGTCAGTTGGAATAGTGTGAGAATTGTTCTTAATGCAACTATGGCACAGTCAGACGCCTATTGCGCGAAATTTGGTGTATCACGTCGACCCTGGAGTTGAGAAGGTGCTGTACCTTAAAGGAATCAATTACAATGGAGCAAAGGTGCGCCCTAGATCTCTTTGGCACGAAAAGGAATATGGGCTGATGATTGGTGATCTCTACTGCTATAAGTTAATGTACACGATTACATCCCTTCCGCTAAACGGAGAAATCTATCAGCTCTCCGATATCTACAGTGAATATGGGTACGACCTGGGTATCTCTCTCTATCTTTAAAGACGTTGGATGCATCATCTATTTTTGCTCTTGAATCGATGTAGCTACGAACCGAAGCGTGCAGCATCGCCAATAGCGACAGTACCTACGACAGTCACGGGATCAAACAATCGGATAGTATTCCTGCGCTCTCCGTTCGGAGGTCCTCGAAGGGATGATAAGGTAGTTAAATTCAAGCAATGTATCAATAGTTTAAGATACTAATTGGTCATTTCAGTACGCAGAATTCCGTTATACTGTTACGGACGGAGTGATAGAGTCGAACGAGGGCATTATTGTCGTCACCACTAGTGATGCGCTAGTGTCAAGTACGTTTGACCTCGATATTGACAACTGGGGGATTGTGTCAAATGGAGCAGGTGCAGAATCCAGACCTCAGTTTCAGCCAATCTCGCGTGGAGTGCAGTTGAGCTATTATATCTACGGTCTCGACGCTATCATTTACCGTCGTGATGATACCGGTGACGACTCGATGTTGTGGTACTTCAGCGCCCCACCCAAGTTTCTTGGCAACCATTGGCCAGCCTATGGAGGGTCGCTAGACTTTGTGCTCTCATCAGCAGAGGGTAGTTTTGACGCTGCGAATTTAAATCTTTTGGGATCGGGCCACCTCGTTGAGCTAGAGTGTGCAACTTGTGCACAAGTCTCAGGAATAACGTTTGCAATGCCACTCAGTCCAGTGTTTTCGTATGATGGGTCCATTACCCAATTTAAGTTGCCTTTGAACGAGCTTGCCGGTTGGGTCAAGGATCCTAAAAACATCATCTTGTCATGGGAACCACCTACGCAGTGTGAGTTTGTTAGCGTGTTATCAGGACTCTCAGCTCTAAAAATTCTCGGCGATTTTACGCGTGGGTACGAAAGTGTAGCGTTAGACTCAGTTGTCTTACGACACGGACCGGGGCAGCCTATAAAATGCTATACTTCAACAGTCTAAGCCGTATAAGAAAACATACTCACAATTCTCACTTATTATAAGCTGATTTCGCATTTAATAATTCTTTTATGATGCACGCGGCGGTGGCAGTTCGGCTGAACTAGGAAAAAGCACCTCAGCCTGAATTGGGTAATGGTCCGACGGGTAACGGCCATTGCGATTTTCAACAATCACTTCTGTCGTCAAAACTGTCATCTGCGGACGGTAAAAGATCCAATCGATGTGGTTGGCAGCACGAACTGCATTCTTTTCTCCATCGTTCTTCACACCAGCCCAACCATGGTACGTATACGACACATCCCCAATCTGCTTTTTCGCTTCGAGCCATGCTTCGCGAAAGTGCGGTCCATCCTCTCGGGATGTTAAGTAGCTGTATGTACTGGTGTGACGATACGTATTAAAGTCTCCCATCAAAAACAGCGGAGCATCACCCGCGATCTGTTGAATACGTTCCCATAGCAATTTCGACCCCTCCGTGCGCGACTTCGGGCCAACATGGTCCAGCTGCGTATTAAAGACGAAAAGCTCCTGCCGTGTAGCGCGCAAACGAAATTTACCCCAAGTGACCATTCGAACACACGCGGCATCCCATCCTTGTGTCCCTGGCGTGTCTGGTTGTTCTGAAAGCCAGAAATTTCCATCGTCAAGGCGTTCCAAAATAGCTGGATCGTAGAAAATTTGTTCAAATTCGCCATTTTTCTCGCGTTCAATGCCAAAGCGTTCGTATGGGTGCTTTAACAAGCTCTACAACAAATTGCACGCACTGTTAGTCAATGATTTAAACGGCACACTACTCTGTCATCACCTCAAGCTCTGTCAATTGTGCCATTAGTCCCTCTTGCGTCCCCATGATGGCGGGGTGATAGCGGTCAATGATGTTAGCAACGTGATCCTTGCGATAGCTCCAGCCATTATGTCCGTCCTCAGTCCCGGCGAATCGCAAGTTGAAAGTCATGATCGTAAGACTCAGCTGCGAAGAGCTCAGTGTCTGCTTTCCCTGGTTCGCCTCGGTCTTTCCATTTGATGAATCGCCCCGAAGTTTTGACCGATAATGGTTGCTTGTGCCTGAAAGCTTGGCTGCAGCCTCTGCCTGCTCATCAATAGACATGGGCTCTCCCACTAATGGAGCCACATCCCGGAAGCTTTGGAAAGCTACAAAAAGCATGAAGAGTACAATGGTGCCTACCAGCACATAAAAACGGTCAGTCTTTGACGCACATTGACGTTGTGACTGTGAGTGACGATAGTATGGATTGCGCGGCGCCGAATTACTCGGAAAGAACGAGGATAAGCCGTTCATGGCCATGGCTGCGGCGCGGTCGGCGATTGCAACGTCACAGGTAGTTGATTGGACGAAACTAAAAAAGATTTTAGCAAATTAAAAGATGAATGGGGCTTTGATATCAAAGTCTTGAATTATTATACTATACTATGGCAGGTGCGGAGGCGCTGTGCGCTATGGAGACGCGCGCCATCCGCAAGGCGCAACTGGAAACGTATACGAGTAGCTTGGGATCAATAGCATTGCTAACGATGGTGTTTCTATGGCTGACACTACCTCCACTATGGAGCGTTGTCAATGGCGAGTGGAGCAGCGCTATCTTGCCCAGTTTACTGGCGACTGCAGGTATATCGGTCTTTGAATGTTACAGACGAATGATATCTAAAGTCTGTTGTCTAACGCTCTAGGCCACGGAGTCTTTGTGGTATCGATGCTACTAGTCCTGCGAGTAGCACAGGTGCAAGGGGAGGAGCTGCTCCTGCAATTGAGTGCCAAGGTAAGCAGATGGCAAGTCATTGAATGATAAAAGAATGCTTATTAATTTTGTAGTACTTGACACATATAAGCAAACCAAACGCTACCTCTGCCCCGCAAGATGGCACTGCGCTAAGTACGTGTATACCAATTCTAATACAACCAAGACTGGTAGCTGATCGTTTGTACGACTGTTGTTATTAAGTTGACGAGATACTGAAGCTCAAGTCACTGCGCGGGCGCCTCTCGGCCGGCAATGAATCGTCAAAGAAAAAACCTATTCCGATTGGTTCCTCCTTCTTTGATTTTGCTCCAATAAAGACAGTAGAGGATGGCAAGGTGTACCTCCGTCGGCTACAAAAGGCTCAAAAGGAGAAAGAGGCGGAAGAATCGATGCATTCGGCGTCAGCATACGGCATGGAAAATTCGTATCAGAGCGATGCTTTTGGCATATATGGGAACGCGTCCATGGTGCCACGAGTGTATCAAGCGTCAGGCTTCGACCCATATTTTCATGACATTAGTTTTAGCGACGAAGAGGATCCGCTGCGTACATCATCACTTCCGCACATTGCGTGGCAGCAACTTGAAGAGTGGGGACTTGCCATGTTTATGCACTTGTATTGCCGCAATATTCGCCGATTGCTTGCGTATCACGTAAAAGATGTTGTCGAAGCTTTTCTCGAGAATGCGAACGCACTTAATGAGTGTGGCGTGATGGCGGACGTTCTGCTACGTCGCGTGCCTTCACAGGCACTGCTTTGTCCGCCGGGTCAGACAAATCAGTTGACAAATGTGTCGCTGTCGGACATGCTGCAAAACCTTGCAAGAGATCCACTGTTTTATAGCCGAGAGCGAGACGTGTATTTATTCGAAGAACACCGAAGTGTACGCTTCATCTTCGTTACGACATTATTTGTACATTTGGTTTTAAGCTATCGTCTTTGTATGGTGTATAGTTCGACAAGTATCTTTACGTGGGTGACCCAAGCAGCACGGACTCTTCGTCGCTAGAACGTCAACAGTATGTGCTTGAGCGACTCATCATGTTGTCAAAAGACCGAAGTCTCGATCGATTTCGTTGGAACAAGGGATCAGCATGGAAAGGCAAAGGCTGGACCGATGTCTTGCCCACAGATGCCGAAATTCTAATGAATACGTTTTGCTGTTTAATGGATAACATGCTGCCTGCCGATAATGGGCGTGATCGGCCATTTTGGAAATCATACTACTTCAGTAAGGGCCCGAATAGGCCATTCACACCACGGGTTCGCAGTCGGCTGTTCCTCGTAAAAACAGTGGGGCGTCCACCTCATTTTAAGGCATTAGTGAAGGGTGCCGTTCGCGAGATTGTTCCGGTACGTATTTGTACTATTGTACTTCACAACGCATTGGCTAAAGGTGTCGATTGGTTGTAGGGAGAGGAGAATTGTTTTCACGCAATCGTCGTCTATCTTCACGCTGTTAAGAAGATGAAAGCTGTACGTCGTGTTTTTAATACTTGGGCCTCTGATAATGCTTCTTATTATGCCTGCTGCAATGTTAAAGGGTTATTTGGAAAGCATCAATTTACATCGGATTATTGAGCAAGCCTTCGACGTCTCGAAGTAAGTTACTTCAGCATTAATAAATAGTTAATGTGTTGCCTGATAATCGTCACTTGCCACGTGCGTAACGAAATTTGTATACCTTCGTACTTCATACTTTATACTGCCTATCTAATGTGTTTTCAAAACTCACCGAACAAGCATGTTCTTCGTGCAGTCCTTTTCATGAGCTTTGAGGTTCTCGCGGGTCTTAAAAGTCTTTTGGCGTGTCGCTGGGCAATACGCACACGCATACGGTCGTTCAATTTGATGACGTCGTTGCCAATGACGTTTCAGTGTCTGTAAATTTCTCAAACTTCGACCTGTCGATTCTGCGTACTCGCAGTGTTTTTCAGGGCAATGTTTTGGCCCTACGGGAAGTGGAGTTTGCTTTCCAATCACTTCATTCATTGACCTCCCTGGGTGCTGCTTGCCATGAAATTTTAGCTGATAAAAGTTGGCAAAGCGATTGTGGCAGATGCAGCACTCGAATGGCTTTACCCCATCTCGTAGCAGTCCAACTGGAGCAGTGACCGCAGCCACGACACTCACAACAGTCTGAGGCACTTTATTTGGTCGACGCGTTTCAGTAAAGACGTTGGGCTGTCCCCGCAATCGCAACACTTCGGCTTTCAATCGCTCAATTTGATCTTGTTGTGCTTGTATCGTATCGTGAAGAGACATACTTGTATGTGACAATAATGTTTCCTCGCCATTCAAGACGTTATTGCCATTTCTTTGCCGTTGCAAAGTGCTTATCTCCTCTTCTGTATCTATTGGTTGATGGATTGTTGTTTTCAAAGGAGACGCGGTATTAGGTGGATACACTACTGATGCTGTCTGGCGGACACTATGGACCTTGAGATGAGCCATGAAAAGTTTTCGCACTCGAAATAGCTTTCCACATTCTTGACACACAAAGGGCATCGGGTTTTCATTTTGAACTTGTATCGCCTTCGACTCCTGTAAATGCATAGTCGATTCGTGTCCAGCCCTTACTATACTTTGTGAAATGTGTGTCGACCGGTGAAATCGCACTGCAGCTCGGGACGAGTACCGCTTGCTGCAACCCAAGACGTCGCAAACATATGGCTTCTCTCCTGTGTGAGTACGAACGTGCTCTTGCAACGTGGATGCTCTTGCAAAAAGTTTGTGACAAGTTAGACAGCTCAGCTTCTTTTCACCCGTGTGAACGACCGTGTGATCTCTCAGATGAGCGCTGTCTGTAAACGATTTGCCACATCCAGGATGCATGCAAAGAAAATTGCGCATCCGCATGGCACCTGGAATGCGCTTGCGTTTCCTTGTAGGTGCTGAGATAGAATTTGTAATCGCAGCAAGACTCGGAGGTAAATTTGCCATCGAGTGTGTTGTCGGAAGTGGGAGCGTTACCGAAGGCGAGCTCGCAATCGTTGAACTAGTGTCATCGTTGATATCATTATCAGCAGCAATTGACTGAATATGTTTCTCCGTAGCCTTGCTTACCGTAGCTGTTGTCGACGAGCTATTATTGTAGAGACAAAAGTGACTGCTTTCTTCACTATCGACTGCTTCCGCATTCAATACACTGATAGACTCCGTTTCAGCGGCTGAGGTTGGCAAAAAAAAACCTACTGGCGGAGACTGATGCGGTAATGCTGCTAAATATGTAGGTGTCAAGGGAGACGGCAACCAGCGTGAAAGCACATTTGAACAGAAGCCTGTAGTTGTCGCTGACGCAGATGATGCCCCTTTTACCGGATTCGACACGTCTGATGAGGTAGGATTCGCTCGCATCAACTCTACATCATGTTTATATTAGAACTTGTGAAGAACGATAGGAAGATTAGCTTAAGTACCTTGCAGGTCGACGCGATGGCAAGCCCCAGAAGTTAATACACGACTGACAGTGGTTTGAGATTCAGTAGATGCTGCCGATGCTGGTGGTAAAGCTGCTGAGACCACGTGACGAGCGTCAGGCATTGACCTTTTCATGCCGACAATTGGCGGATGTTTATTGGCTAAGTACAACGTTGATTGGATATTAATAATGAAAGAAGTACACTGGATCTTAGATCTAATATTCAAGCTCCTTAAGGCCTAGCCATTTGGTCATGTACAGACACGAGCGTGGTGAAATGCTGTTACCTTCCTGGCACTGGTCAAATACCTAAGTAACACATCAAGGCACACTTTGACGTCGGAAATGGAAATTTTTTTGGAGTGCTGTAACAGTTTCGACGCACCGGACACACGCCACACGGGGTTGCCGATAAGTAGTTAAACGTTGTGATCTGCTGTGAGACCTTATATTTGGTCTCGTGGGAAGCCTGCAAAGCAGAGAAATGAACAGGATTGTGAGTTTGGGATGCAGAGATTACATACTATTCGAGTCGAGAGACGTACACCAGGCGTGAGACGCACAGAGCGCACTTCTTCAACGCGGCCATCATACATGAGCGTCTGGATAATGGACCCAATCTCCTCTGGACCAAGAGCCACCTTGGAGATACCCGAAGCGTGCACTTTATCCGTGATTGCATTCAAGGTACTCATTCCTGACGCCTTGATGACTTCATACACAAAAGTGCTGAGCGTGTCGATAAAGACGTGGTCAAACTCTTGCTCATTGTACCATGGACCACCAGTGATCTCCGTTGAAGGCACTACGAGTATTTAACGTCAGCATCAACTTTGATCTTATTCACCTTCGCACAAGATTTACCCAAGTCAAAGAGCATATACAATTTCTTGTTCTTGCTGCTAATCGACTTGACCGCCTTGACGAGATGGCGCGTCTCCAAAAGCCGCAACGTCTTGGTCACGATTTGCTAAATCACGAGATTATGCACATTCTTGTCAGCTTCTGTCCCTATTAATGTACAGCACTCAACGCACCTGTGGAATACTAGTATTTGACTTGATATCTCTGGTCCAGATGCCTTTGTTGCCCGCGCGCTCGATCTCCTGCAACACCAGGCGTTGCTCTACCCTGTAGCGTATTAATCATATTGCTCATACCTTTCTCCATGCAATAGTTTTTGCACTATAATAGCTTACGTAAGTCCTCGAATCCGTTCGGCTTCCTCAGCATTCACGATTCCATATGAGAGCACGTTGCCTTTTTTGTAAATCTTGATCTTGCCTTCAGTCAGCAGCGCATTAATAACTTCCGGTAGCTGTTCGTAGCCACCACCTCCTTCTACTTGAAAGTATTCACGTACTTCAGCATCTGTTACGGACTCTCGATAATTGCGTAGTAGACCTAGAAACTTGGTCATGGCGCTGGACGCGCCCTTAATCGTTGAGGAAGCCATGGCTAGTGGGGTGTAATTAAGATGATCATAGAGACACGGTATCTGATTGGGTATAATGAAAATGTCTGCTATATATCGCGCTGACCAACCAGTCAGAAGACACTAAAAGAGCTGCTACGCATGAAGTTCGCTTACCAGTTCCAGCATTTGTGTGGAAGCGTCTACTCTCAAGGCAATGTCATCTTCACACCTGACGGCAATTCAGTGCTCAGCCCTGTGGGCAACCGCATCACTCAGTTCGACGTCATTAAGTGCGTTTATACAGTAACATATTGACTTATTATCACTGATTCTCAAGATGATTCATTTGCAGCAACACTTCCCGAACTTTTGCCTTTGAAGCACGTAAAAATATCGAGCGAGTGGCAGTCTCCCACGACTCGCGATTGCTATTGGTTGTGGACGAGGATGGTCGCTGTTTGTTGGTCAATTTAAAACGCGGGGCTGTACTCTACCGTTTCCACTTTAAACAGCCTGTTAAAGCCTTGATTTTTAGCCCAGATGATCGCTTCATTGCTGTCGCAATCGGCAACAAGGTGCAGCTGTGGCGTACCCCTGGACTTGTGCGCGAATTTGCACCGTTTGTGCTGCACCGTACGTACACTGGACATTACGCGGATGTAGTGAGCGTGTCCTGGTCACACGATGCGAAGTTCTTTGTTACGAGCTCAGACGATCTATCAGCGCGTGTATTTTCAGTGGATCCGTACCCAAATTTCAAACCGTTGACGCTCTCGGGCCACCGTGATGTGGTGGTAGGCGCGTTTTTTGCGGCAGACGATCGATCAATTTTCACGGTCGGACGCGATGGTGGCTCTTTCGAGTGGAAGTACAAATTGTTAGATGTTGAGAAGCTGGAAGAGACTTCGGATGAGAGTGACGACGAGCAGAGTGAGCAGGTTGAAGTGACTAAAGAGAAGACAAGCTCAGAAGAGAGTGATTTAAGTAGCCAAAGTGAGAATCAAAGTGCTAGCATGGCTCGCAAGCGTAAACTACCAGAGCAGGAATCTATTCCAGAGATTGCACGCGCGATCAAATGGTATACTTGCCAAAAGCACGTGCTTAAAATGGACTTTGCGAAGGTGCTGTGCTGTACCTTCCACTCGTCTACGGGCATTCTCGTGGTTGGTTTTGGTAATGGTACGTTTGGTCTGTACGAGCTCCCTGCCTTTGTGAATATCCACACACTGAGTGTTACGCAGAATGAACTCGAAACGGTCACGGTGAACGCCACTGGCGAGTGGCTGGCCTTTGCATCGCGCAAACTCGGCCAGCTGCTGGTCTGGGAGTGGCGCTCGGAGACATATGTGCTCAAACAACAAGGCCACTACTTTGACCTTAATGCTGCAAGCTACTCACCAGACGGACGCCTACTTGCCACCGGTGCCGACGATGCGAAACTTAAACTTTGGGATACAAACAGTGGCTTTTGCTACATCACGTTTACGGAACATGTCGCTCCTGTGACGGCTGTACAATTTGCTCCCTCCGGTCAAGCCGTCTTAAGCGCGTCTTTGGACGGTACCGTGCGAGCATTTGACTTGAATCGATACAAAAACTTTCGTGTCTTGACCACGCCAGAACCCACGCAATTTTTATCGCTGGCATTAGATCCGAGTGGACAGGTTGTGTGTGCTGGTTCGATGGACCCGTTTAACGTGTACGTCTGGTCACTTCAAACTGGCCGTCTCACGGACGTTTTGAGCGGCCATTCTGGACCGGTAACGTCACTATCCTTTTCGCCTTCGTTGGCTGCTGAGCCCATTCTAGCATCAGCTTCGTGGGACCACACTGTGCGGCTCTGGAACCTATTTGCTAACAAAGTGAGCTTCATTGAACCACTAGCTCACCCCACGGATGTACTAGCTGTGGCTTTCCGTCCGGATGGTAAACAACTAGCGTCAACGACGCTTAACGGTGCAATAAATATTTGGGATGTCAAAGATGGCGAGCAAATTGGAACGATTGACGGAAAGCGTGACATTGCTGGTGGGCGGAAGGAGGGAGATCTCATCACAGCGGCTAACAATCAGCTCACTAAGCATTTCACAAGCGTTTGCTATTCAGCAGATGGCATGCTTCTTCTTGCAGGCGGACGCTCCAAGTTCGTGTGTATTTATGCCGTGAAGCCGCAGCTATTGCTCAAAAAATTTCAGATTTCGCACAATCTGTCTCTTGATGGCATCTTGGAAAAGCTTAACAATAAAAATGTAACTGAGAGTGGTTTGAGCAAGAGTGCACTTGATGCACATTTGGATGACGCAGAAGCTTCGGGCCGCAAAAATAGTGATAATCTCGTGGGCGCAAAGCGGGCTGTTGATCCCGGTAGTCGCCGTAAGAACATGGAGGTAATGTCAAAGGCTGTTCTTTTCTCTCCGACCGGCCGTGCGTGGGCTGCCGCGACCACGGAAGGCCTGCTGATCTACGGTCTGGATGAAAGCTTAGCCTTTGATCCGTTTGAACTAGATGAGGACATTACACCTGAAAGCATCACACAGGCACTTGCACGCCGCGAATACTCGCGTGCTTTAGTGATGGCGTTGCACCTGAACGAAGAGCCGCTTATCGCACGGTGCGTTGAAGGTGTTCCAGTTGCTAGCATCCCACTTGTGGCACAGACGCTGCATGGCGAAATGTATTTGCAGCGGTTGCTGCAGCTGCTCGCCAAGCGAATGGAGCGTAGCCCGCACCTCGAGTTTTATCTCCAGTGGAGCCTTGCAGTGCTTAATACCCACGGCCAGACGCTTCGGGATGATCCGTCGAACAGTGGCACGTGCCTTCCAACGCTACGCTCGTTACAGAAGAGCATTGCACGCCACCTTCAGGATCTCGCTAAGATGTACGTTGATTTCTTGTGTGAAATTGTTGCGCCCTATTTGTCCTTAACTTGCTCTCTTGTTGTTGTTTGTAGTTGCGATGACAACCAATTTACACTCAGTTACCTCAAAAACCTTAGCAAAATGCAGCAGATGCAAAAGCCCCATTAGTCGCGAAGGGGTTTACGTTAAATATTGACTAATCATTTGTGCTCTTCACGCTTCACTCCTATCGTCGCTCTCGACCATTTTACCACTATCACTTTCACTTGGCTCCCAAATCTTAATATCTCGATTAGAGCCCGATGCCAGTAGCGCACGAGTTGGATGAGCCGCGAGTGCTAGCGCCGGATGGTCGTGACCACTCAAGACCGAGGCTAAACCTTCTGTGCCCACATCCCACATAAAAATTTGATTGTCTTCTGACCCACAAACGACAACTTGCTGTGCATTCCATGGTTGCTCCAACAAGACGCACTGCATGCTAAACTTGCGGTTCACGTGGCCACTGTACGTGCGCAAGCAGATGTCACGCAAATAGTCCCAAAGACGGACTGTGCCATCAAGGGTCGAGCTGAGTACGTAACGTCCATTGGGCGTAAACGTTGCATTGCCTACAGGTGCTGCCGGCTCCGTAATGATTGTGCGCAGACACTGACGAGAAGCGACATCCCACACACGCACCATGCCGTCATATCCACCCGTGACCAACAGCGAGCCGTCTATCGGGTGAAAATGCACACTGACGACCGGCTCTTGATGAGCATTAATAACAGCAACTGTTCTGCCACTTCGAACATCCCAAAGCCTTACATCTTCGTCATGAGAGCCCGTGGCCACCAACGATCCTTGCGGGTTAAACGCCACGCAGCTCACGAAACCCGTGTGCGTCTCTACTGGCGGGTCGACTTTTACGACTCCAGCTCTAGTTTCATCCTTTTCGAGCCCCAGCGTTATAGATGATCCTTCTAGTAGTGACAATGGAATAGTAAGAGCAGCATCCAAGCTACGGTGCGTGGCACCCAACGTGGCCAATGTCTTGGCCGTTTCTACGTCCCAAAGTCGCGCTGTGCGGTCGTCCGAGGCCGACGCCAAGTGACGCGAATCTGGTGACCAGCAGGCAGCAGACACACCAGCTTCGTGACCGTACAAAAAGGTCTTTGATGACGCCTCCAGCTGATTAGATGTCGTCAAGCGCCATAATTTAACCATTGAATCGGCCGCTGCAAAGGAAAAGAGGCCGTAAATGGAGGTATTTTGCATCAAATAGTCCCCAAGAAGATACTTACATGAAGAAGCTAATAAGACTTCATTAGGCGAGAAGGAAAGACTGGAAATGGGCTTAGCGTGCACAGAGAGCGTTTGTTTCGCACTCCAAGCCGGTGGCATGATTGACTCTTTGCCATGTATCGGAATTACGTGTCTGAGAATTATAGTTACATTTAGAATCGGCGTTAAATATTCCAAATCCAATTATTGTACGTATGTTTGACGCGTAAAATAAAGGCCGGAATATAAGCCATTTATTTGGTAAGGAATTCGAGATAGGGCCAAAATGCATTCCTATAATCCCTTGAGATGCGTGTAGTGAATAATTAACTGTCGAAGACTTTCATATCTTCCTGTGCGCCTTTGCTTGCGCAAGTAAATTGTCTGTCTGAACCCTTCAATTGATTACGGGATTGATCGTACCACCACCTTGCATCCGTCGGACTCACAGCTTTAAAGAATTGGTGTAATTTGTAGGCCTGAGCTACGGATTAATTGTTTGCCACTCCTGCTGCTTAGACAGCAAAGCGTCCAAAAGGCCTGGTGGTAGCGTCTAGTGTGGGTTGAAATTAGTAGCTCAGCTCTTGTCACAAAGTAATATTAATAGTCAAAAGTTTAAAGATGATAAAGGCCATGCGGCGCTCACACTTTTTACCTAAGAAAGCCGGGCTGATCTGGACACTTACCACGAGAACAATCCATATGCCTGTTTGCTCAAACGTATCAACTTTCTGACTTCCGATCTATGATTTGAGCAATCCGTCAATCGTGTCTGGACAGTCACCTAAAGGCGATTTTGTTTGACCAGTCAGCGAAACCATAATACAAGCACCGTCTACCGAGGCCTTAGTTTGACAAGCACGAATTTATACAAATGAACCCCCAACACCACAATGGCGCTTGCAAGCTTGCAAGCTTGCTGATGGTGCGGCTGCATTCTGCGAGGGTTCTACCAAATGGTAAATATCTCACGTACACAGATATCTGCCGATCTTTTATACAATTATGGTGTGTGCTTTTATACTTCTTCGCTCGACCAAAATGATTGCCGAGCAGTTAAGTGATTATACGATACAAATTGATCGGTGCTGTACGACAACAGCCCGAATTCTATCGCTTGCCAATGTAGCCTTACGTTAAAATTGCAATAATAAGTTAATGTCCGAAGTTTGAAGCTCATCACTTCTCAAACTATTCAACAGAGCTACACGCATGTCATTGCGCGCGTACGTGCCACGTACTACATGCAAACTTAAAACTGTAACATATGGTAACGCATAGTATGGGTAGCTTGATAGAGCACTAGCTAAAGTATTCTGCTTTTCTGGCAAAGAGCGACCTGGCCACTCGAAACAAAACGTTAGGCGACTGGTGGATCTTATGGACCTCTCGGTACTGACAGATGCTCTAAGGTGTTGACATTAAAGCCGAGGAATCATTTCTTTGTAAAAGTAGCATCGTCTATGCTCAAGTAATGTTGCAGTGCGCTCTGATGTATAATCTATATGTTATAAAAATGCCCAAGTAGGTTGACCTTCAATTTGACAACGGCATTATTGATCGCTTTGTATTTGTTTTTCATCAGAAGTACAAAGATGTCGATATTCTAAAGCATTCGCCCGATCCCACGCAGTTCTGCTCGCCAAAACTGACGCAACACAGACGACACTGAGCAGATGTTCTTTATCCTTCAAGGCAAAAACGGCGCCTGCAATCGATTTTCTTTGACTTTGTCAAATGCGTATTATGTTAAAATTCTTAATTTCACCCTATTTTGAAGGAGGACGGGCAATGACCTAGCAATTTCTGCGTATTTCACACTAAATAGCTGACCATTTTCTTATTGTCAGATGAAAGCGGCCAATTTTAAATGGCCTTCATCTTATGAGGATGCTTCCACAGGCAATGCTTATCACTAAAACACTTCAAAACGTTTCTTCTGCGACGCAATTAGACTATTTAAACGTAAGTATACAGCGTATTCGTGCACATGCGTTCGATCACTGCTCGCAAGTGGACGATGTGGTTTTCCATATTAGTCTTTTCATGCTCTCTACGATTATTGACAATGATATCAAATAAATGCCTGTGCATAATTCCATCACCAGATGGTTATATGTCGGAGGCACATTCGCCCTTGTGGCACGACCAACCATTTTCGGAGCATACCGTTTAAAATTCATCTCACCATATTGTTTTGCAGCACATTCAGTTTGCAACGGGCATTTGTACCGAAAATTGCTGCGTTTTTCTTCACTGTAAGCTGTCACTTCCCATTTTTTGGGTACAAATTGTTGGCGCGGGGTGAGAAAACTTAATTTGGTTCGCTAGTTTTACATGCTTCATGTTTTGGCCTACTATGCCATAGCAAGCGCTTCCCACGACTAGCAATGCTTCACCAGTCACACGCCACTCTACGTATATCGTCAAGTTCGCGCTTTTGATGCCTTGGCCCGTAGCCAACGATACCTTTCACGGTAAAAAGCGGAAGCTATTTCGCATAAGCGTTCTTTTGTGGTTAGCGTAAGCACCGAGCACTGCTTAGTCAGCAAGGTGTCACCCCCCGGCGGTAGAAAGATTCGTCCATTCTGCATTGGGTTTAAAGCAGCCATGTTAGCCATGACTTGCATTGAATGAGCTGTCGTGCGAGCACATCTCTGCTACTAATAGATCACTCTATGCGAAATGGCAGAGCATCACTCATGTTGCCTTAGCTCACGGCCACGTAATCTGCCAATGGTTTCTAATAAGTAATGTACTTAATGAGCAACCCATAGTGCGCTTTGTAAAATAAAAATGTGGAGCTTCAGATGCATTTAAAATGCCTGAAAGAATAGTTTTATGGCTTCAAGACCAACATGTTGCTAATGATATACAGTAAGTGTTGCGTCTTTCCAGCACCTCTCAGTCTACTTCGTCTATACTGCCTCGGGTCGAAGCCAACTAGATCGCGCACGACATGCAACAAGTGCTGTCTTACCAGTAGCGTCTATTGCACTCCACGCGCATTGATAGGGCCTCGCCTGCTCGATTAAAAGCTATCTCTATAAGTAATGATGTGCAGCGAGGTTTGTGTCGTATAAATCTTGCTTTAAAGATCTACGCGACGCCACGTAGAGCCTTGGTCTTTACATTGGATTTACGCTAAACGTGTCATTAGTAGCATGCGTTGAACGCCGCACTCATCAAACATCACTCATTGGTTTAAGCGCCACCTCAAGAACTGAACTCTTGTCCTTGACACCATCGGAATCCATCGCTGATATACGGTTTGTCCATTGTCGGAGCCAATAGCCTTTCTACTGCCTAGCAGAGGTAGAGTATGGTTTGCTAATTAGCATAATGCACAAGATCTTTGACCTCCAATCGGTTCCAGTTGTGACGCTCCAGCCAAACCATATAACTGAGTCATACCTCTAAGACATAAAAGCACTTAGCGCTTTAAAACTTGATACACTTCATACCTAGATCCACTAATATCATATCAACAGTGACCTTGTTAATTTCTCCAGCAAATAGTGCCAATGTTGCGTTGGCATACATATGGCAGACTTTTTTTGCAATGGAACGTCAGGCGTGATTACTCGACATCCCAAAATTTCATTACCTCATACATGGTCAAGTCATACTTTCACGTTCGATCCGCATTATAGAGCATAGAAATCTCTGAAGCTAACTTCTGTCAAGCTTTCACTTCACCCTGAGGCTAAACAGAACGTGTTTTTTGTTAGCAGGTCGCCTCGCGCCTATCGAATGTATATTTTTCCTGCTGCATTGCAGACGACCAAAACATTCGGCTCATTAATCCGTGAAGAGCTTCCGTCAGGTCAATTCGAACGTAGATACCAGGTTCTACCAAAGCTCAAGTATTAACGGTCAAATTAGCAAGCAGATTTTGATACACCTCGACAAAGCCCACCATATCCTCCCTGATCGGGCGTCTTAAACGAAAAGCTGATTGTACATGGTACGCATAGTTAAGTTGCAAAACAGTTTACTTCAGCTGATGCTACATCACATCCCAAATGAATTTGTTCTACTAAATAGTGTCCTCTCCTATCGAGCTATGGAATAGATAAAGCCACAATCGGGTAATACTTAGTCAGTTTACATCTTTATCTAAAAGGATAATGTCCTATTGTTCCTTCTATCGAAGGTCCTAATGGTCATCGCAAGCGAGTTTGTTTGGGTGGCGCATTGATCAAAGGTACGAGCTTTGTCAGCGCAAACGACTCCACTATTCGTGCGAAAGATGCTTTAAATCTATTTTCATTTTTCAAAAGTTCCACCAGACGCACAAAAATATGCGACGCGTTCTTTTCTTAGCCAGCACCCAAGCAGATATGTCAACATATCTAGTCCAAATTATATATTCTGAGGCAAAGGAGCATGCAGCTTCAACCCCAAAATAGGTTCCGTATAAGCGACTTGAGCGTATATTGACTGCAAGTGTAGCCGAGTGCAGGGGAAGCTGCTGTAGCTATATGCTTTAAGGAAGCGTGAGCTCAGATCTTTGACCTGGCTCAAGAGAGAATTGCAGATTGCTATTTATTTGACATCATAAGTTAGTCTTTAATACCTTACTTGATGCAGCTATTAGTTTTATCAAGTGAACTGAGGTTTATTTAATTTATCGCAAAAACATTGTGGAGTAATTATCTTACAATTATTATACAGCATAGCGATTCCTACTTACATCTACTTTTTGTTGCTGTAAACATCATAAGTCTTATGTCACAAACTAGAACGAAACCACTAGCCAAAGTAACAGAGACTTGGCTCGTGTAAGACCAATTAAGGTCATATAAAAACATTAGGTCATAAGAGCCAAGTAATATACATAAAGATTGACAAATGTGACTTTGTGGTAAAGAAATTAGTGTGCTGAGTATGAGGTTTACAAAACGCTCAATGTATGACAGCATTTATTGGCTCCAAAATCAGTTTGAGGACGTTTTAAAGTATATCAAAGATAGTCTCGTCTACACGCTTTGTCGGAGGAGACAAACCCATTTGCCATCTTTGCGACTATTCCGACTATGCTATCGGTTGCTATTGAAATAAACTGGTTTTGAGCGAGTCCTCTCGCTACAGCAAAGACACTTAAAGCTGCTGAAAAGAACTACTGAATTCATGACAAAAGTTTCTTGCTCTCAAGAACACAGTGGTGAGTTTCTAAGTAAATATCCTGCGACCTTAGCAAATTGTAGTCTATCTGGACCACGCATCCTTGCGAAAAGCATCAAATACGTCTAATTTGTTCCGAAGAAAGATAAAAGGACCGATTTTTTTTGCGGATAAAAAACCTCCAATTGCATTCAACCACGACAAACCAAAAAAATCGAAAATGAACTCATTTGAATACTTCAAAGGAAAATTATTTGGATACAAAAAAGCAAACACTTGAAAGGGTAAGCTTAACATCCTTGAAAAGATCTGTCTTTTTCAGCGTTGGAAAAAAAATCGGCACCTTTACAATGTCGACGCTTCCCACATTTTACACTTGCAGCTTTCGAGGTATTTAGAACTATCAATTTCTATCAGGACCTAGCACCGTATAACTCGTTGATGTCGCACTCGACCTTGATGGTAAGGCACGTACAGGGGGTCACAAAGCGGCCAATAGTGGTCGTAGCTACCGCAATGCTGGCCTAAGGCCAGATTACTGAGCATATAAGTAGTTGTGCGCTCTAAACTGGAGCTGACGTAAACAGGAGCTTTTTGACGCAATTCGAGCAGATACGCGGCATATCCTCTTTGAGTCCTCAGAAGAACGCAGCTTACCCTTCAAGGCCAAATATTAAGCGCGAACATTCGGTCGCGCACGACTCACTGCTAGTTGAGCATAGGTGCTTTTTGGGCATCAATCGCTTTTTGCAATTTGGCACGGTTATTGCGCCTTACAGCATTCAACTGAGCCGTTGGACTGGCTCTGTCAAGGTCCTTTGAGACTGATGCGATCAAGATCTCAAAAAAGCGAAAACTTGGCTGTCGATTCTTGGTATTTCGGCCGCACGTTGTGGTGTAGTAGAAGGGACTACATACTGCGTGCTAAGCTTACGCTTTTAGTACATTACGGTGAGCTCAGAGGTTATAGTCTCCAGCTTACAGGGTAAGCAAACTATACTTTAAGCGGGTCGTTCAACTTGGATGTATTTATTTTAACACCGCACCGGCTCGCCCGGATACAGCATAGGTTTTAAAATTAAGCAGTGGTGATAAAAGCACCCAATAATCTTTTCAAGCCACTCTTAACTGTACATTTTTTACAATGTCAAGTAAATTAGTCAAGGGGGATTTGGCAGCAAAATCATAGATAATGGCTTTTTCCATTGTAAGCGCCAAACGATGGGCGGCTTTAGGAAAATCTCGTGAAGCGCAAAACTAATGAGCGTACCGCTAAGTGCCATGATTTGTATCATCCTGGTAACACCCTTCCGGAAGGTCATTTTCCTCGTTGTCGAGCCCGTTCTCCAGATAATAAGTGAACGTCTCACCGGACAGTGTTGCTCGGTGGTGAAGAGTCGCACTTTTAATCACCGACAGCGCTGGTAGTTTTGGTTACCAGACATGAAATGTACTATAGGTTGTCGTCCCTTGCTTCGCACTTCCTCTTTACTGTCTCCATCGTTAATGATAATATCAGCTAGGTTTAATCGTTCCTCCTCTGAGTAATGCTGTAGACTTATCTGTCTTGATAGGTGCGGCAATTCGCATGGCCTGTGAGTCTGAAGACAAGTCAAAAATCTTTAAGATTCCATGGAGGGCAAGCCACTTTTCACTTGCCAGACGTAGTAGCGAAGGCCGTCTTTTATGCAGTGGAGCCCTTGATTTCTTTCCAATCACCTTGGGAGCTGGCTCGTTTTATTTTAAGTACTTAGTATAAGTCAATAAATGCTCAAAACTCATTCCTGGAAAGATATGCCCTGTTTACTTAATGCGAAGCTGGGACTTCCACGACGAGAAGCGATAAAGCCAATGAAGCTCTCTACGGGGTACCAAACAAAATGCGCATTGGCCTACTACTCAACTTACTGTTGCTAAGATTTTGTCATATTAATTAGTTGTCTGCTTAGGCTCAATGAAGCTCCTAAGCGGAGTATCACCGCAGCACGCATCACTAAACATGCAAAGCATCCAGAAAAGCGGTTTTAATTGCAAGAAAAAATCTGTAAACAGCAAAAAACTTGCACAGTCGTTTCAAACTCAATCACAATTGCGTATTGTGTACTCTTCTTCGCTTAAGCATCAGACGAAGTGCAATCCTGGCCTTCGCTGCCGTCTGCAGGAATGTACCAGCAGTGCTTTGTTGCGACTCCACCGACAGTCGTGTCACCAATGGTTGAGCCGAAAGACCATGACTTGTCAGCCGTGTGGTACTGAAGCTTTATCCACTCCTCCGAGGCCTCCAGCGAAAAAAAGCCGTACTCGTCACCCGAGTACGACCATACGTTTTTCGCATACTCCGCACCATATGTCGTCAGGCCACTAGCAGCTTCCTTCTGAATGCCACCACCAGCACCGTTTTCGACGAAATGAATCTTATGCGACGACGAATAGTCGTGCTTCTCTCCGTGGGTGTGACCATATACCCACGCGTGAATGCCAGATCCGTCAAGGATGTCAAACCACTCTTTCATGCCCTTTTCGTCATAGTGCACGTGAGGACTGTAGTGGCTGTTGACAATCTTCCACGTAGCAGTGGACGTCGCAACCTTCTCAGTGAGTTGCTTGCGCGAGTCAGCAGCCCATTCCTCAAACTTGGCAAAGCAAGCATCATACATATCGGTGTCACCACCAGCGCAATACTTGTGTCCACGTGCAACACCCTTGCACGAGTCGTCGTCACCTCCCGAGTAGGCAAAACACTGGCAGCATACTTGGAGAGCAGCGTGTACATCGGCGTCAGCCGTATCGACATTAAAAACATCGATAGTGACACCAGATTCTTTGTCCTCAAGAGGGTAGACGTAAAAGTGGTCCGTAAGCACCCAGCGGTTGTCATTTGGACTCTTGTACTCCTGTTGCCATTTAAACTTGTTCTCCAGACCCTCAACGATGTCATCGGTGCTATTGCATCTCGCGGTCTCGTCGCCCTTGTGGCAAATAAAACTACCTCCACTGTAGTCGTGATTACCCACAACGTTCACAAACGGAAGTGATATGATATTGTCACCGCTGAATTTTTTCTCGAACGTGGTTGTAAAGCGAGAATCGCGTCCTTCCTCACTGTTGATACCGGTCCAGTAAAAGTTGTCGCCGTGGCCCAAAATGACCTTAGGCTTAATTTCGGCCGCTTGCATGTCCATGAGACTGGCCACGACATCTTCAGCTACAACATCGTAGTTGTTGTACGTATCCGCGCGCGCACAGCACGAGTCTCGGTAGATAGTTGTACCCCAGTCGCCTACCGCAAGAAGACTCAGCGAAAACTTGACTAAAGACATTGATTGGCAAGAAAAAGAGTCAGTTTTGACTTTCCAGTCAATCATGAAAAAGTACAATTCGTACCGGTGGTCGGATCGGAAGTGATAGAGCTGGTCTTTGACTGTGTGCTGTTACTCTTCTTACTAGGACTGGAGGATGACTTTCCATCACTCGTTTCGGCGGATTCTGACGTAGAATCGTGGCCAGCCGACTCGTTGGACGTACTGCTGCTGCTGCTCGATTGGCTAGTCAGAACGACTGCAATGATAGCTCCGATCACTGCGACGACCACTACGACGCCAACAATCAGGATTTTCTTGGACACCATGGTTGGTGTGATGATGACCGTGGGAAATCGCGCTCAATGTACGTGTGGATGAAGAAGTGAATGTCACACGTTGGCAAAACGTGAAGTGGGGGGTGAGGTACGTGAGCGTCTGGTCTGGACGCCTATCCCAAGCACTGTCGTCTGGCTCTCATGGATTTTACATAACCTTACCTCAAACCCCACAATTAACGAAAAATCCTTATAAGTACAGTAAAACAATCGTCCTCACGCGTATACCGTAAGCGACGATTTTAGTGCGACGCTGGTGAAAAGGTTTATCTCAAACAAATTTACGGTGGAAAAAGTTGGTTGTACGCAACGACATCGAAACACAAATCTTTGGATGCTGTGCTGTCAATTTACGGGACAAGTGATAATTTATTATGCTCGACAAAAGGGGTAAGTTTTGTTCGAAATGTAGATTTTTCAGCCGTACGCTGCTTGTTTATCATAAATACGAGGAAGTGCAGCAATCACTCAGTAAATTAGGCGAGAAATCGACTTGAATCGGTTGTGCGGAGGCTCAGACAGCACCGGATATAGTACAGTCGAGGGACTGTCCTGAAGTAGATTATGCAGAAGGCTCTCGCGCATGTCAAGTCCGCTCATACACGGTCATACATATCGGTATCCCCATTTCTGTGAAAATTGATTAAAGAGTTTTCGTGCACGTGCTCGCTTAGAAGGCCAATATCCTGGGACGATGCGGATGCCGAAGTCTCCTTTCACCGCAGATCATTTATGTATTTATATACATATGACAAGTGAGAATTGCACAATAGTTAAAAAGCCAAACTTCACACTCCTAGTACCTCAAAGGTCATTTAAGTAATAAAAGCTTGAGCAACTTTGCCTCGATGCAATGCAATCCTCGTTATTGCATCGAGATAAAGCCGCTCAAGCTTTGACTGACGCCCTAAGAGAGACAAGATCAAATAAGTTTTGATCTGACTGGCTTATGGAATGGTCTTAGACGTTTGAAATTTCAAAGTAGCCCTGTATGTGAAATTTTGCAAATTTCGACAGTACAAAATCACTTTGCCTGGACATGGCAAGTTTGACTTGACCTCACGCATGCCAAAACTGAAAAAAAGTTTAAGATATGATTGATTGGCGGGGCAAAGCCAACGATGTCGGTCGTCTACTTTCGCACAGCTGGGCTTTGGTAGGTCATATCTCACCCCGGCTGTGCATACGTCTTCCTCAAAAAGTAGCCTTGATAGCTACACGCCAATAAGAAATATCAGAAGTATATTAGGCTTGTTATTCGTCTAAATGTAGACATGACGACGTCGATAAATCATTCTTGAAGGGTGGCTGACAATACCGTCTGCCGAATACGCTAGAGAAAGCGTGTTAGTAAAATAGAACACATAAGTTACAGTGATTCAACAATGAGTAGCAAAGCACCGCCAACTGTGGGTAACAAAGATTCGCGAGCAGGTGATATAGGTCCGCTAGTCAAGTAATTAACGAAGTATCACCCATTCTAAGCAACAATGTTGCGCAAGAAGAGAACGGATATTCGATACGAAATCGATCTCTGAGTGTCATGAATAACTCCGTGGCTGACAAAACTCTTCGGTCGTAGACAAGCTGACTGTCTAAATAGCCGTAGTGTCACGGCAGCTGCACTTTATTTGAAGGCGTAGTACAGATGTTACACTATTCGTAGCTAAAGTTACCTCTTGATACTAGAAGCACATTCTCGATTCGAGACAAAGATGTCTTGGATCAGTCTTACAAGTGCCCTTGGGCTCAAGGCCTTTTATATTGAGTGTGTCTTCCAATAGAGATTACTTGGATGTGCCAATAAACTCCTACTGGGTAGAAAATCAAAGGACAAAAAGCTTTGTCACCTGACAATCGCCCCTGCCATACGAGCAAAGCTCAACAATACCTCCTTCATCAAAAGAGAAGATGTGGCGTGGTATACAGAAGGAAATTAATCTGACTCGTCACTGACTTCGGTTCGTATGCTGAACTTAAAAGTTGCGATTAATTTTTGCATTTGATCAAACGCCTGTTTAAAAAAGGACAAACTGCTTTGCAATATATACAGGTGCATGCTCTGGACTTAGAAATATTGCGACAAAGGCTGAATGAAGAGTCGAATGTTGAGCTGTTTAAACGCCTAGTGGCAAACTATAGAAGTGGCTAGTAAAATCACAAGTAGTATCAAGTGCCCTGACGATGTCAAAAAGTATGGTCGCATAATCATTTCGACCATTACATCTTGGTTCCGGACATATTTCGATACCTTAGGTAGTCGCAATCGTTCTCTGAAGCCGATTAATTAAGGCCAGTTGCTCATACGAGCATATGCTATTTACGAAAATTTGGTCAGAGGCAAGCCACTTTCTCAAGTGTTTTTATTTTATGGAACCGACCAGCCCACAAGGGCCCTAACCTTAGTAAAATTTAGTCAAAGGTCATGCTTTTCATTCAATGTACCTAAGAAAGATTTCTTTCTGTTCGAAGAGACAACATCTGTATAAACAGTAAGCTTTATTGAGTCGCATGTGGACCGTACGGTTTCCAACGTCCGTCATTTCGAGCTTTGAATAGTGACAGAACATTATATCTCTATTTCATGCTTTTGCATATGCCCCGTGGCGCCTGAACAATTGCGTCACCGGACGATCAAACGCGCGCACCGAGAGCTAACTATTAGTTCTTTAAGACAACCGCATAGAGATCTGACCACGGTCAATGATATGCCATTAGAAAGTTTACAATATCTGTCGACTCGGTCTGAAGCTCCATGCATTGCATATTCCGATGTACGACGCACTCGAGTGAGCCAGCAAATTCACATCAGTTTAACGAATTGGCGTCTGTGCCGTTATGGTGATCATATTGCAACTATTGTAAGCGTGCATATTGAATTTCTTGCCATTTGACTTCTAACACGCGGCCTCACTTTACCGCACCAGTTCTTCGTACAAAAAAAATGCGTCAATAAAGTCACACTGATCCTTTATTAAACTTGCTGTGGTAGGTTATTATGCTAAACGTTGGCGCGCTTGGCACAGGTGATGCCCCAAGGTACCAATACTAGCGTATTGCTCCCATTATTGGTGTAGCCGAGGGCCAAACTGACCTGGTCTTTTAAGTCTTCTCAACTACCAGCGCCACCTGAAATTAAAATTTTGCATACAACGTCACTTTACAGCCTCCCCAAAAGAGTTAAGAAAGACTTCTATCGGGCGCTACATGAGTAGTACGGTCAGGAGCATTTTAAGCTATCTAACAAGATACATAATCTTCTCCTGATTCTGTATAGTTCGTTTCAAGAATAAGCATAGTACAAAATGTTTGTCAAAATGTTTGTTAGACTTCTGCCGAATCTCAAGCTAGTTTCTGGTGAAAGCAATGCCTCGTAAGTTATTACACGTAAGTGCCTACCGCGTGCTCGCCCATCGAGCTACCAGCACCACTCTATGTCTAGCACTATTCTATGTCTAGCACCACTTTATGTCAAACCGCTCACAACGAGGCAGCCTTCGTGCTTATTTCTGCATAGCGCGATTTTTCTTCTCTCTTTTCTGTGCAAGGTCTTTACGTTCACCGAGAGCAAATTCAGTTTGGGTGGGCGTCCGCCTTTGGCACCGACGTCATTGACGCAGACGACTCCATCGTCGAATAATAACGATGCTCTAGTGGAGCGTTTCAGACCTGAAGAGCGCTGCAAGTACGCACTGGTCGCGCCACGCCTTGTTAAACAAACTGGTGCACGACCTTAAGGTCTAGTAAGCTTGCTAGCTTTCTCAGCCCGTCTTGCATGCCTGAGGCAAGTAAGCACACAGCTAAACCTTCACATCTTACGAGTCAGGTATTTATTGACTACAAGTAATGCGCGGTGGGTCTAACGTAGCTTTGGCTTTGAAAGCGCGTTTGTCCTGGTGTTGGAGCCAATACTAATCGCAGATCGCTTTTTGCCTTACTCCGGCAGGCAGTATAAGTCCCGACACCAATCCAGTTTATGATTCTAAACGCTTAAGTAAGTAACTTTAGCGCATAAAATGTATATTGAACTTTATTGAAAATACAGATGGGGAATCTATGTTAATAACTATCCAGCGTAGTGATTCAAACTAGGATTAAGCCTTAGTCATTGGACCAAGAACTAGTTTCTTTAAGCTTCTCAGTACTAAATTCTACCCTTTCCTCGTTATCTAAAACGTCACGTACACATTGTATAATAGCCATCAGTAGTTACACATTGGGTTCGTGTATTCTCGTTACAAATGTCATCGTTAAAGCTTTAAGGATGACAATCTCGGGACAAACCTGCTTAATGATCAAGCACGGGAAGCAATCATGCGTCATAAGACCATATTTTTATAGTAATTAGAGTCAAGTTCAAATTATTAAGAGACGTGTGCAGTTCAACACACAAGAGTCATGGTGGATTTCTTATTAAACTTATGCCTCAGCATATATTCTTAAAAATACGTCAATGACTTTAATCAAGTAGGCGGTCTTAATACCCGCTTGTGTTGTTGTTCAGCGCGGAGATATGGCCAAACACTTTCTTACATTTAATTAGAAATTAATGAATTAAGCATGCAACGTTCGAAAAATTGCAATTTCGGCTTGACTGCATCCATCCATTTGAATCATTTATGGACTTCTTTCGATTTAACGCTGTGTCTTTCCGTAGCGGATAGCAATCATTCGTCTTCGTCTCTGCGGGAGTATTTCCTATACGACACCTTTTTTGGCTCTATGAGGCTGATTTGTCAACCAAACATTTGTCTTAATAGTGCGAGGAAACACTTTCTTTGCCGATTTCTAGAAAATACATTGCTTGCATTTTTACCTGCCATTTTTTCGGAAGTTTAACTAAACAGTAAGACGCCAAGTGCTCTAAGAGTTGCTTTCGCATGAGCTCATTAGCTAGTGCCGTGCAAAAGCCGATGCTGAATGATGTCGGTTCACAACGTGGGCATTTGCAATAGATCGCACAGCCTCCCGAGAAATACCGAATTTGTAGATGGTAAAAACCGAATACGCAGAATTCGGTGTTGATCGCTGAGCCGGTGTCATCCAAGTGTAAGGCCTCAAGGTCGGTCTTATTATGCCACTTACTGAATGCTTCTTCATCGTCTTGGCGCGCTATGCAAACTTACAGACGCGCCGAGAACGATGTTAACGCTTGGCTTAAAAGTACTCGCGCGAAAATAAGGGTCGGCAATACAGCTGAGGGTCAAATTACGGCTTTACTGCAATGATAGTATGGAGGGCTCAGCTCAAACGGGTAGGTCGTATGTGCGTGCTTAAGCAAGTATCGACTGACATACCTTTCCAATAGCACGAGGCTATAAGGTTTCTATGCAGAAGAGCGGCTGTCTACACGAGTTTGAGTCGCATCAGCCTACAAGTGCAGCGACTCTACCAAGCAACAACAAACGGCCAGCGAAAAATTGAGCCTGCCTTCCAGCATACAATTGAGCGAGTGGTTCAATCCAGCAGACTTGTATGTGATTAAGCGAGCGGCTGAAAGAGACGTAGGAGATCAAAGAGAGATGATGCGGTGAGATTTAAGAAAGGCAAGACAAGGCAAGAAAAGCAAGGCAAGGCAAGAAAGGCACTTGGTCGGTAGAGAACAGTGCTGAAAATGTGAAATATTGCCTGCGTAGGAGAAACAAAAGATCGAATATTTACATCCGGTGAAATATCTAGCGTGGTACAGACCTGAGCCGCATATCATGTCCTGCGCTCCCTGGTCACATATCTATCAGCCGATCAGTACTTTGTACGATGCTCAACGATTAAATGCTCCCCGACGTAAGCTTCGTGGCTCCTAAAGTTTGCTAGTCTGACTTACGGGAATCGCTAAGGTGCCCATAGATTTCCCTTACATTTTTTTGACTATTATACTGAACCCCTACCCATGCTTTCTCGGCCTTTGGTTGGCTGTGGCTAAAACAATATTGAAATTAAGTATCAAGGATGCAAAAAACAGTTTTATTACGGACCGTAAATTTCATTCGCGAATGAGTATTTGTTTTTGCACACTAGACTCGTGAGCCCTATTTAAAAGATGAAATTAAAATTTAATTGGATGAACATCGATTATGTATGCTAAGAAGTAAAGCCCATCACCATCAAATGCTAACATCTTCATTAAGATCGTATCGACATCACTATCGCTCTGAACATTGACGTCGAATTTGTCTTCGGCTGGCTTCAACAGAGGCTACCATGTATAAAAGCTGCGTATCACTCACGTTTGCGGACCATCAAAAATATTTCTGTTCGTCGGCAGAGCCCAGGTTGTCAAGTTTGTTTACCGCAGGAGAAGCAATAGGAGGTGCTGCGACCATAGGAGCAACCAAAGGAGCAGCGAGTGGAGATTGGCGACAAGATCGTAGTGTGTTCCAGGTTGTTGGCACATTCCACATACGCAGAGAAGCCTCGACATGCTCGAAGTGCGACGGGTCTCGCTACGTGGAGCTCAATGATGCTCTTGGTCCCCCGCGAGCCCCAACTGGTCGTTCACGATCGCGCAATATCATCGGACTTTCGCAGTCGGAAGAAGATCATTATGATCCAAGATTGTTCGACAACGTAAGGCAGATTCTTCTTTAAATTCTTTCTGTAAGCGCTTTAGAGAGTTTCTGATTCTCGGCAATTCGTTATTCTGCAGCTGTTGTTATGCTCGATTTTTCTGTTTCAACCACTTATCCACGTGGAGATCTTCCGCACCAAGGGAGTTGTTCTTGAGCTGTGCAAGGATACCCGGTGTTGGATGTAAAATTACCTGAACAGCTCGCAGCAGCAAGAAGTCATGCGCGTATGTAGACGTCAGTCCTGCTAGAAAGATCTTTCATAACGTTGGCAAAGACACTGCTATATATCATGTTAGCGATCGCGCGCTCCTTTGCAGTCTTGTGCTCGATGGCTGCCATATACCCATCGCAGGCGAGCCGACAAGCACTATCCATTGTCAGAAGATCACCTGTCGAGCATTTGTTCCAACTTTTAATAGCTGCGTGAGCGCTTTCAACAAACGACGTGGGTGTATGGGTAAAGTGCTGCTTCCCACGCATAAAGAAACCCACAAATCTGTCCATGTAAATGAACCACGTGTTCTGCAATAAACGCATGACATCGCTGGTCACTGTTTGGTGCATTGCCGCCACTTCTTGTTTGCACCCGTCCCAGTTTTATCCCACCTAGCTAGCCTTGCCCATGTTTTAAAAGCTCCTTGAACGCGTTATCCGAGGCTAGGGTTTGCGAGCCCTGGCAGAGATATTGGTGCTGATATGCTAGCGGCAAAGGAGAAGGGTGGCTCTAGTGCGCGCATCAAAGCCAACTCGCGGTTTGTCACAAAACTTGCTGAAGTCACAGCAAAGTCTTGAAAGACTCCTTGAAGCATATGTAAAAGTTGTGCATTCGTTCAGTCTCCATGAGTTGATACGCAAAGCTAAATGTCTGATTGGTAGCGGCTACTCCCACCAGGTGCAGCAGATGAAGGCCGAATCGATTGGTATTGTACGTTGCGTCAATATGCCAAACCTTCAAAGCCAAAGACCTCCTTGAAAGACGGGGGCACAATCAAAAGATGATGTCTTCTTTGTCTATTAGATTCGGTAAAGTATGGAGCTTTGAAGATTTCCGTAGTATCGTGAGGTGCTACAAGGGAGGAGCGACCTGCCAAATAAAGGCAGAGCCCAGCCTGGTAAATGTTAGATATATTTTGAGGTGTTATTACAACATTATTCTCGAGGCAAAGGTTAGTCACGATACACGATGGCTTTGTACTTGTTTGCAGAAGATCAAGAACCTTCCGCATTTCAGCTGGACCCAGTGTGCAGCCCTGGGCGTGCACTGATATGCCAACAAAGGCCTCGTGATTGTGATTTCTCTTACCATACTTGATAGACCAAGTAAACTGCCCTGTCGCTGTTTCTTTCCGAAGTACCATGCAGCTCCAAGGTCAGCCGGTAGAGCGGCTGGGACGCACACGTGTTCGTTGATGTTATTTTTGGTCATGAGGTTGCTCAGAAGATGCGCAAGTGCAGACAAAGCGCTTGGCTTTAATTTTGCTATCTTTGCGATCATCAATGCGTCTGACACGCCTGACACGAGCAATAAAGCCTTCTTCATAAAGCTTTTGCTTCAAAGAGCTGCAAGCATGCGTTGAAATATTGTAGGTAACGTTTGCATCCATGATAGTTCAAGTGTCGAGTAGTTTTGCCAAGGAACGTATCAAGTATAACAATATCAAGAATAGTACGTACGATCAGATCACTTTTCGTACGAAACGTTTTCGTGCAGCGTCTATAGCATTTACATTTAGCCACAGTCAATCATAGGTCGAGAAATCACGGGTAGGAAGCGTTTTAACGCTATGGACATCGTAACGCTTCCCGGTTTACAAGCTACACGAAATTGCCTTTAATTGATCACTAACATTGACTAGATACCACCTAACTTTATTGCACTTCCTTATCTGAACGCTGACTTCTTTGCCCGCACTCTAATTTCTTGACAAAAGATGGCCACCGCTGTCGCCGTTAGCTGTGCGTACCGCATCTTCTTTTCTTACCATCCTAGTCATAAATTTCATCGCATTTTTTGTCTATCGAGTCCACCCTACAATGCAGCTTCTCACTATGCCGCAGCGCGCTAAGCGGCTGCCCAATCAAATGCTTTACTCATTTGCTTGTACAGCTCTTTCTGTCGTACAGCCACCTCGCGAGCATCAAAGCCATAACCTTTTTTTCATGATGTACTCTAAGTCTTTCAGCCACACTGCAATAAGTTTGTAGCGCTCTTCTGCCACAAACGTAGTCGTTTTGAGCTTTGGAGAACGTACGTGACGACTCACTGTCTTTCATCTCTTCTGTCCCTAAACATTACTGGCTCAAACACTCTTACTTCTTAGCTATTTTTCGCGCACGCAAGCACCCGCTGTGTCCACAAACTCAGCGTCGCACGAACTCCGCGTCACGCATTATGAATCAGGTCCATTTTTTGTCTTTAATCTTCAAGAATAGCTTTACGTCGTTGGCGAATGGGTTGTCTCGTGAATTGTGTTCGCGATTTGACCACCATAGATTGATTAATAGAATTTAGTCACATTTCGTCCCAAAATTTTGTCGCGATTAGTCTGATAAATGTTTCGTGAAATCTGAGATAGTGTCGTAAAATGTTTGGCCCATATCTGCTCAAAAGTTAAGATTCACAGACATTTCTACAAGGAGAGAGAGACCTCTATATCAATATTTCGTAAGATTTGGAAGCGCAGATACAGACGCGTCGCCTCCCCAGGTAAACTACGCAACGCTAATGGCGTTAAATTCAAAGACTGGTGCAGCAGCAAATGAGTCTTTTAATCACGCTCGTGCCTCACTTACAGCTTTTATCGATTGTAGTGGTCGTGCTTGCAGTTGCTGGCGGTTGGATTGCTCGCGATCACGAGGGTTTTGATGAAGTGGTGCTGAATGTGCTAAGAGATTCCAAGCTGCTGTCTCGTGCCCCGTCAAGCTTCTTGAAATTTATTGACTTGCTACCGGACAAGTATGAGACGGATATGGTGGCCCTTCAAGTGCGCCATGTTGTGAGTGAGTTCATGTGCAATGATTCGGACTACAAGGCCTCGCCTTTGCTTGACGGCAAAGTTTTTCCTGTCCCTGAGCCTATGGAAGCGGAGATGCCGATGGCTGACGACCAAGTCTTTTTTATGCTCAATGGTGCCAATGACGGTGTGTATGTCTCTTGGAACGGCCAGTTTGAGTGCATTGAACAACCAGCCGAGCTGGCTGTGGCGTGGCTCGGGGCAGACCGTGACAAGATGGTGAACGGGAGTGTAACTTCAAAGCCAAACGTTTTACGACACTATCTCAGATTTTTTAGCGTTGTTGCGCAACCCATTGGGCATTTTTTGAATGTTGGTAAAGTTTCCTGTAACAAAGGTGTTCGGCCTCCGAGTTGGCATATGTAGGGAGAATAGATGAAAACGTGGGCCGCACGTACCGTGCTGGTCTTGCAGTCGGCTGCGTGTCTTTTTCGCTCTGATCGAAGACTTCAACGATCTTGGTAAAAAATAAATTAAAAAATCTGCTACGAGATTAGAGTTGGCGGTTAAAAAAAAGCTCCCCACGCATTATATTATATGGCCCGACAAATTGTCTGATGTGGATACGATAATGGCTGAAGACGGTAACGCACTGAAAGATTAGGGCATGCTAGATAAT
>RCHQ01000287.1:0-53384 GCA_003676415.1 Plasmopara muralis
TGCGGCGAGAGATTTACTGCAGCGACTGCTCGAAAAGGATTCACATCTTGCCATGAGTATGAATGATGTAGTCGCGCATCCATGGCTCACGGAAGGTGTAGCAAGTGCTGTCTCGTGGAATGCTGAAAAGTTGGCGCGGCACAATCTGTTTACGGCGCGGTATGCCGAAGAGGTGGCAGCTGTCACGTCCAGACCGTCAAGAACGAATAGCTCAGCATCAAGCGGTCTGCACAATAAAATGGCGTACGTTCCTTTGAGTGGTGCACTCGGTAGATATGTGAAGGAGCCCTGCAGTAGTGAAAAAGAGGTACTCAACAATGACGCTTTTGAGGAAGAAGGAGACGAAGAGGATGCGCGGTCATCTTTCGTCTCCACACATGGTACCCAGCTTTTGTTAGATGAGGAAGCGCAGCGTGATCTGCCAAGTGCAGATTGCTCTATGCGTCTTGCTAATCTTGCAATGGACGGCAACAGCATGAACCCAAAAAGCGAGGATGAAGCTGTCGTGGCTGACTTCGGGACAGGATGCTTGCAGGGCACGATTGCATCAAGTATGCAAGCCGCTAACGGTTGTGAAGACAGACATATGACTCGTCAAAAGTCCCTGTACAAAATAAAACAAGTCCTTCTGCGCCAACGTCGATTCTTTTCGTTCAAATCAATGAGTAGCAGCTCGAGTAATGACAGAAGCTGCGTGGGGTGATAAGTGATTTGTTTTCATGTCAATTTTGATCAACGTTTCACTGCTTATTGTTAACGACTGTCAGAGCAACTATGACGATGAGGTGATGGAGCTAGCACTAGCTGCTGATACCCGGCGAGGCACTTCGAGCGTCTGTCGACGCATGGCGACGATACAGTCATTAATTTTGGCCAGCGCTTGCTTCGCTGGACTGTTCCGATCATCTCGCAGCTCTTGAACGTGCTCAATATGCAGGGACACATTCATCTCTAAAGCACGACGCAGATCGTCTACGATAAAATTGCTCTCGCCACCCACAGCACTCAACACGTTGTGAAAGTAGTTTAAATCCGCTGCCAATTGTTGCGCGCCCATGTCCGTCAACACTCGAATGGAACAGACCCTATGCAGAAATGCCGCCAAAGCTCCGCTCGCAAACGTCGCGGTCCAAACGTCCACAAATTCCATCGCTGTAGGCGCTAAACCTGCAGCAGCATGCACGCTATCCGATTCGAAAATCCGCTGACATGTCGTGAGCTCAAGAGGTGCGAGATGTAAGACCTGGCCGAGACGAGCCCACTCTTTTTGTACGCACAAATCCTGTGCACCACGTGATGCCACAAATGCACTTTCAAGACTGCTACTCTGTGCGAAAGGCTCAAGCTGGGGAAGCAGGGACAGCAAAAGATCGGCTACGATAGTGATGTAGTCTTGAGGCAACATGCTAAAAACGGGCAAATCGCCCAAAGCCACGTCCGGTACTTTTTGCCAATTCTACAGTTCAGCAGCAATGATACACATTACGGAAGGGACAAGGCAACAAAGAGTCATTCTGCTGTACCTCATTGTTGGGCAGCGTCTCTAGTGTTCGCAGAATGGGTAAATAAACGGTGTCGTAGGTGAGAAGTTGCGCTTCTTTAGTCCATGTCCGCACGGCACGTTGCGCCTCGTTTAACACCTACATCAGGCCGACAATTGAGTTCAGTTATTCAATGTTGCTGAAAAGTTTTGATACATTCGCGTCAAGTATGTACCGTTGCAGTAGGATAGCGAGACGGCAGAGTGTCCACCGTCGACGATCCAATTGATAGATCCAGTAGCTCTCTTTCAAATTGATGAAATTGCGCTTGCCGGTTTGAGTCTTCGTCTTGTAGCCAGATTTTTGACACGGTTGCTACTAGTTTGGTAGGATCCACAAGATCGGCAAGAGCGACATCAACGCTCTCTTGACTTTTCTTGCGACGGCGACTGCGTGGGGACGAAGTCTCCGTTACCTCATCACGAAAGTGTGCGAGCTGCTCGCGCATACGAACGCGTACTCGACTATCAAGTGCACAAACTCGACATTCTAAGACACCACAAGCTTTCAACAAAGCTAACGATGCGTGAAAGTGGCTCCAACCAGGAGAGATAGCAAATGATGCACTTCTATCTTCTCCAACATGCAAACTAGGTTCAGCGTCGCAGTATCTACGAATAGCGGGCATCGTTGCACTTAATGCCAATGTGAACTGTTGCACAGCTGTACTAATAGCTGCGATCGCTTCGGGAAACGCAGCCCCACCTGTAAATTCGTAACACTGCTGCAAACTCTCGTCCACAATTGACCAAACGGCCTCCGACGCTTCTTCAAGATGCTGACTAAATTCGTTCAATGGTGCAGCATCGACTGCGTCTTGGTCTTGCTCCTCAAAAAGGTCATTGGTACGTTCTCTTGCAATGTTTTTCGCGTGGAATGCAGGTACGAGACGCAGCAATGCATCGGTAAGTGCCTCACTGGTAAAACGAGCGTACTCTGTAAAATAGAGTCGATACGGCTCAAAGACGACTTGTAAGATACCTTTAGCGTTCAAAGCCGTCTCTTCGTTTGCAGCAAACTGAATCTCAAGGTCCCTGCTCACAGTCCGGATTAATTGCACGGTGTCACCTGCAAATGCTCGCGTCACGTTAAAACAGCGCAGTAATTGATCAAGACCAAAGTCCGAGAAAGAAGAATCGGTGCCCACAAGCCGGTCACGAAACGATTGAAGGAGTGGTTCGAGGGTATTGCAAAGCAGGTTAACCAGTGTCTCCATGGCCACATCAGGGCTAAAAAGATCTCGAGCATTGCGACTCTCGTGCTGCAACATGCGTAGCACGTCCTTGTAAAAATGATCAAGCCAGCTGGAGAAAGGTTCGTCCCTCTCTTCCGTGGCGTCGTATTCAAAATCCTCTGTTTGGATCGTGTTGCTATAGGCGTGCCAAACTCGATGGACACGGGCAGGTCGAGCTCGACAAAACTCTTGTCGTACGAGAGTGGCTCTGTCAACGCTGCCTAGAACATGAAGGCACCATCGCAGTGGTGTCACATCGCCTAAATCATCCTCTTGAAGCATCGTAGCAAGCCGTGGCTGCACTGCCGCTTGAACCTGTGCACAGAGTCGATTCCAAGTCTCTTGTCGAACCGGAGCACCAGGAAAATCCTTGAGCACATCCAGACTTGTCTGCATCTCGTGCACGCGGTCGGCCAGAGTATCCACCACGTTGCCTTCGATCGTGCGCGGCTTGAGCTTCTTCCCGTCAGGTTTAAGCACATGAGACAACAGCAATGGGTCTTCGATCGCTGCAAAACATGCACGAGCGTTACGATCCCATCGTTCTGCCTCGACCAAAATCTGTGAACAGCTTTGTAGTCGACGCTTGGCTTCGTGCAACGTCACAAGGTGTCGCAGCTCTTCACTTGAAGCGGACGTTGCACCGGCTACGGTGCCAGAGGCACACATTTCATGCATTGTGTCCATCTGTCTAGAGAGTGGGGTAATAGCCTGCTGCAGTCTCTCGAGACGCGTTTGCAGCGTGGGACCTGAAAGCGACACTTGCTGTAGCGCTGCATGAAGCGTCTGAGCCAACGTCTGCGAACGAAGAGCTAGTTGTGGCACCAGCGGCAGAAGAGACGAAGCGTTACTGGAGTGAGTGGTCAGGGCTTTCTCGACCCACGCAAATGCATCGAAATCCGCCGATGTGGACGCTGCCGACTCGATTAAGATTGAGTCGCTTTCCATTATCATAATTGTGCTTTTGTCAAATTGAAAAAGACAAAATAAAAGACAAAAAAACTTGAATAATAAAAGTTGGCGTGGGGATTGCTCATGTATATATATATGTATGTATTTATTATGTCAAATATGTTGCGTCGCTAGCTTATACTTTGATTCACAGCTTTGTTTTGTTTTGCTTGTGTGACGGCACTTTGCACAATAAAAGCGAGCAAGAAGGTACTTAGTCTTTCGTTGAGCGATTGCTCGTTCTAAGATTTTGAAGTAGACTGCGATTAAAGACTGATTTATTTGATGCAACATTTAACTTCAATTCCACCTATAGTTAAAATTTCTTACTGCAATTTAGACATAACCTTTATCCTTTTTATAAATTTTCCTAGATACCTTAGTGTGCATAGCGGTATCGGGTGCTGGTCAAACGTAGATACAGGAATATCCGTGGCAATGCCCTGAGGACAACGAGCCGACCTGGAGTTACATTAAGCTATCTTGTTGTAAGCTGGCGGCTTCAATTGAAAGGTTTAATAGGTATATTGGCTCCTGGAGCATCAATAGTGTTTCTTCACAACGCCATGCATAAATGAATAAAGTCTTCGCCTAGATTGCAGTAGTAAATTGAGTCGCTATAAGATTTAAAGAAAAGAATCATGTAGCTTCAATACAGCAATAGTTTGCAGACGAACAAATTTTCTCAACGCATTAAACCTAAAAAAACTCGGAATTGTGCACATACCGCCAGCAGTTCTCCGTACCTTATACTGGAGTCTGAAGAGATTTTACATGGATTGTATCTATTTACCATGCACTCACACAAAAGTTTGCTCTTTTTCAAGTAGCTCGACTGAAGATTAGCGTTTTGCGCTATACAAACCTTCGAAACAGGCGCTGATTATGTGCCCTTGCTTACCGCAATTAATCGAACGTAATTTTCATTGACTGACAACGCTGAAGTTAGAATCAACTTTAAAAAACAGTATTGGTGTTATAATCACGGCATCCACAGAAGTGGGTGTGTCTATGGCTGTAATCTATTTTTTTCGAAAAATTCTTAAGCTCCTCGGTGTCGGCACTTTAGAACCATAAGAATGAAACAGGGCCGTATATGGGCACAGTCACTTTGCCTCGTTGGGAAAGCGAGTGAGTGTCCAGCTTTGTGCCCAGAGAGTCCAATCGTTGTGCGCACTTGATAATTTGTCATTCTTTTGCTGCCGCCTGGTCCCAGATGAGAAGCTTTAAGCTTTTAATTCTTAGAAATGATCTTTCAAATGAGCCTACAGGACCGCTGTAGTAATTGAAAAAAGGAGCACATGGTTTGATGACAACTGCTTAATGCATATAAGTAAAAAAGCATTATCTCCGACAGTAGCAATACGACATTTACCCCACAGGGGGCTTTGCCATTATCCTAGATGGAGTTTTGTAGTGAAAGATTGAGTTTAGGCTTGGTATTGAGATTTATACTAACACTCAAAGTTAGGCAGATGCTTAAATCGGATTTGAATGTTGAACAAAACTCTGAAGTGCAAACTTTCGCTTTCAGCCGTTGTGTCTAAAAACGGGTATTTGAAATACTATAGTTTTTATTATAGTTTGCTCTCGTGGGAGGTGTGCTCATTAGAAAGACGATAAAAAGCTGATATTTTGCCTTGGTGAAACATTTGATTGCACAAGGATCCGAAATTGGTGCGCGTCTGGAGGTTCTATTTAGTAATGAGAGTGATTAGTTAAAGTATCTTCAGAAAAGTATAAACTTGCTCATGTCGGTGATGTTGGAGGCTAAGAAGTTTTATTTAACTAAACGGAAGCCGCTCACTGTGATCGTAGAGTGATTGAACGAGAAGAACAGAGAGGTATCCCGCTATGGGCTTGAAAAGTAAAAGTGGTCATGATGTCCGCCTTGTTGCGGACTGGGCAGGCAGTAGTGACGTTGGCTTTTTGAAGCTCGATTAAGGAGGGCTCACAAGATGAAATTAAAGTTGAGACGGCATTTTTTTCTGAGGTGATCGCTGGCGCATGTTTTTATCGCTAAACTTTTCATACCGCGTAATTTTACGCTTTCGGACTTCGATCACAAAAAATCTTAGTGTACACCAAATCTTTTTTGTAGAGGTTGCGGAAGCGGCATTTAAGCGACATGAGTGGAGGAGGGCTAGCAGATCAGGTTCCATCAACCAATCAAGTTCTTTTTGATATCGGCCAGCCGCAGGTGTTTATGCGAGTGTGCATACGAATGTTCATGTGAATTCCTTACGGAAGTCCATCGAATTTAATATGCGGAAATACCCATTGGGGTCTTCACCGCGCCAAAAGCTCAAAATCAGTAGACCAAAATTGTACGGCCAATTTTTCTTCGGCTTAACCGCAAGAACAAAAGCAGCAGCTCGGCAGGCGCGTGGCGGTCTGCTCGGGCGAAGATAATACAAGTCGAGCTTCATGGGAGAACGAAAAGATCGGTAGGGCTTGAAGTTATACATCCCCGTGCACTTAACTATGATAAAGCTTGTGCGCTTGGCTAACGTGAAGGAATTTGTGTACCATAATTTCGTCCTATTGGCCAAAGTAAACTTTGTGGATCTTTTGGCTGTAAAGGCTGGGTATACGGACGTATAAAAATCTTTACGAGCATACCAACGTCAGTTGTTTTAGTGACAAGAACATCAGTTACTGTACTTCGCAGGTCGGTTGGTCTAGGCGTGACCCTTTTTCGACTCTGATTGCACCTAACGCTGTATAATGTTGAGCCTACTTGCGGGATATTACTCCTGAAGTACTACGAACTCGAGGTGAAATGGAGGTCGAAAAAATTGCGTGCCACTCATTTTGCTCCCAGGTGAGGCATGAACCCACCTCATGAGAAATAGAAGCGCCACTGACGCAGACTCTGGACCGAGTCGATTAGCCGTGTGGACATTAGTGTCAAAAATAGACTGAATACAAGTCCAGTATGTGTGGTAGCATGAGCGATACTCTTACAAATAGTATTCGCTGCGTGCCAGTGATGGCATCTTTGGCGTTAAGCTAAGGCGGTTTCTACTGCTGTGCGAAGACTCGCACGTAAGCCACTGAGCGGTGCTTTTAAACCTCAGCACTGGCTATATGTCATAAATGTCTCAAGTCAAAGCAGTATGGTCAAGACCTTTTCAGTGTGCGCAAAGTGACATTTTATTCACTGATCGGCGCTTGTAGAGAACAGCATTCGCTGCGTGCTATGCAGAGTATGGCTGAATTCATCACGTTTGCATCTCTGACGATGCCTGTGGATAGGCAAGTAACCCTTTGAACAACTTCCACCGTGGACCTTGTTCGATGTAGGTTTAAAATGACGTAGATGATCATATCTGAAATTGTCATTCTGGTTGCACACATTTCGTGGTAGGGGTACTTGTAAGCACAACTATAAACTGGATATTCATGTAGACATCGATGTTATCGTGACGATGCGATCACGGCACGAAGCGTCTTCGAGATCGTCAGTCTTGTCTTGAGACAGCAACGTATGGCTCTCATTAAGCAGTGCTTAAGATGAAGGAAGGTTTATGATAGGCGGATCGGTAGAAAACACTTGCACTTGGCCATATACTCTTTTAAAAAGGAGGCATGATACGGCTTACATCGAATAAGCTAGTAAATTTTCGACTTGACTTGGACACGATGCTCATAGCAGAGCTAATAGTTGCGACACATGACCGAGTCAGTAGCCATACAATCTATTGAAAAGAATATTTTTTCGTCATTATTGCTTTTAGAAGTCTTCAAAGACAATTAAAAGGCACGAGTGATTTTTGGTATTTATTCGAATAATGCTTTTGGTAAAAGAATTTAGAAGACAGTTTCACGAGCCTTCTCTCAGGTGTTATTTCCTGATAGCGATGCACGTTAAGTGGCTTTTTTAAGAATTGATAGAACGTCGCTGAAACTTTCTTTATGCAAAAGACGGAGTGGGAGCAACCAAAACACGCTAGCCTCCCCTTTCACGCCAGATATATGCATCGAAGACCCAAATTGCGTTTTGCGCATCATACACGCTAAAGTAAATTTGGCAAGGCCATCAATCGAGCAAGAAATTGTTCGACAAAATGACATGGCGGCTTTGTAACGTAAGACTTGATCGACCGGTATTGCCACACGCAAGTGAGTGACGTATCATCGACCGCAATCAGCCTTTAAAAGGTGTGCACTGTAATCGGTAGTATAGGCTTTAAGGGCTCCAAAGGATGTTTGCAGCTTTATGGCACCAGCGTTCAGGCTTTGCAGGGCATATACACAGACAACTCTTGATGACGTCCTTTCCCATATGCGTGCAAATCACGAAAAGCCGGGCATAGAAAACCACAATGTCCACTTGTGAGTAGTCCTCGAGTGCATGACCACGATCAAATGCAAACAAGCGTATTTTCAGTAAAGATAGAAAATTCCAAGAAGGCGCTTTATCGAAAAGCAAATGCTTTAAGCAGATTTACAAGGAAAAAAATGTTGTGAGTAGACTATTTTGTATATCGAACACGAAAGGTCAGACGAAATGGCTTGACGAAGTACAAGTATACTGCAAACTACGCAAAAGTGACTAGGTCACTGGCCTTCCTACTTGAACAGGACACAGAACATTATGGACAAAAAGACCGTTGATAAAGTCAAGAAAGGCTTGTTATAGGCACCACTCCTAGCGCTGCCGAGAGCTAATTTTATAGCTTATCGAACTAAGACTGACTTATTCACGCTGTATTTTTTGAGAGCATCATCCAAGATATATTTTGAATGACGTCAATCGTTTGTCGATGTTCAAAATTTTGTGACGCGCCTGAGTTTACCAAGACTCGAAATGAGTTTTTTTTTATTTTTGTACACTTTCGTACAGAGCCAGACTGCTACTAGCTCCTCCTGCATGAGCTATCAAGCTCTCAGAGGCTAAGTTCTCATGGTGTGTACCAAACACGTATTCTTCATGAGACTTAGGTCTTCCTTTACAAAGCGTTCCGTTTCTCTAAGTGACCAGCGCTTCCTTGTCTTGAAGGAAATTCAAACCCGATTTAGCGCTTGGGTAAGTTGAAGACCCTATTTTTACCTTCTTCGAAACAGACACGTATAAGATGTCCAATTCAGCACGGCCAAAGTAAAAGGATTGATGACACATAGGCACAGTGGTATAGCACCCAAATTAGTTGATCTAAGAATTCCGCTGCTTGGAACTGTATGAAACACATCCAAAGCTTTGAAGTGGGTTGAGCCTGTCATGACTGTATTCCAATTTATTATATTTCTTTTAACCGTACGGCCTGAGCTTGAAAGAGCCAAGCCTATCCTTAGACCGTCCATGACCACTGACGCATTGTCTTGCTCCACAGTGGCTTTCAAGGTCGAAGGCCGTCGACTATTAAAACTGTTAGCTAGATTCACAAAGCTGAGGCCTTCTTTGCTTGCAGGCAAACAAGCCTGAGCGCTGTGGGATCTTGAACTATACCTGGAAGAACATTTTTCTCAGCGGTTTTATCATGTGCTCCTAGCTTTTGACTGGGCCTCCCAAGTAGAAAAAGCAAACGTTTCACTTACCGAATCATTTATGATCAAGAGCACCAAACAGCTCTCTATTTCTTTTACTTTAAAGAAGAAGGCCCTGGTCTGACTAACTTATGTTGTAGGCTCCACCTGCTTTCAGCTCCATAGTAGGCCCTACCGCTAATGCGAACTGAGCCATTTTTACTGATTCATCAAGCAAAGACTTTGCTTGTGGAGCTCAAACACCACGATCTGTTTGACAGATCGGAGGGCTGCAGATGTGGCCGCCTTCCCAGATTTAAAGAAAACATCTCGTTGTCCGAGCAGTGCGAAGCTTCTCTGTCGAAAAAAACTATCTCTCCATCTTTGAGTCTTTGCAAAGATTCAGGTTGGCAATCTACCCGCATGGCTGTAGGATTGACGGCAAGGGCTATTCGATGTGACGGGGCCACACAGCATCTTGCACAGATGCAGAAATATATACAATCTTCTGGTGTAACACCATTGTGTTTCTTGGTTGCTATATAATGCAACCAAGAAACCCAACGGTTAGAAGAATGATAGATATAATTAACACACTATTCATTTATTTCATCTTACCCATAGTTCAGTATATGTTCAAAATCGACTCTGTACTTTAGACAGGATTCTTTTTCATATTATGCAAATTTTTATATATACTCTGCTGTGCACCAATATCCACCATTCTTCTTCGGTTTTCTTCAACGGGAAAACCCAAAAGCTTGTTAAAGCCACGGGGGGACCCCTCGCGAAGCAGTCAATTGCATCGGTGAATGAGTCACAAAGTTCATTGCTCGCTGCGTTAGTACGGTTTACTCATGTAAATTTTGCAAGAAGTTGCGCTTTGTTTGGACAACAGTTCTGCAATAAGCCTACCCGCGAAATCTTCAAACTTAAGCTCCACTTTTGTACGAGACTTGTACTTCCGATGTTCAGAATAACGCTTTAGACGCTTCGTATAAGTTGGTAGGCGCGTCGACTTTGTTTTGGAAATATCGATCGTGCGCATCAAAGCGTTCGCATCCAAAACCGTAAAAGGCCCAATAAAGCATTTTTCATCATGCGAAAGAACCCAATCAAGCGGCAAGTTCTGAGTATTTAACAAAACTTTATACCCCTTATTAAAGACACCTTGATGTTCTCCTCCTTATTTTTTCAATTTTTTGGAAAAAGCAATGGCAACTTTTGCCCTGTTGATTAGACAATTACGACGACATTTAATTGAATTTACACGAAATTGGTCCAGAAATAGCGCGTAATATTCTCTCAGCCTTTTCCATTAATTTCTTTTTAGTAATAGAGCGCTAGGATGCCTTAACTCGCTGACAAAGAAGGCATTGAAGCTCGTAGATGCATAATATTGAATAAGAGAGCAGCTTTTGAATTTGTGTACCCACGAATGCGGCCCTCGGCGCTCATAATGCACAGTGCGTCTTCAAACACACGTTCGACCCTCTCAAACTAGCCGTTATATATAACGTTTCATTGATTTTAGCCGCAAGCCGGCTCCCACCATACGGAAAAGTATTCGCAAAAACGCAGCGGTAAAGCGTTCGTCAAAGTTTTTTCCAGAGACCTATAATATAGAATCCGTACCCATCAACACCTTGGCTTTCTCTTCCAGTTGAACTTGCTAGAGTAGAAGCCACATGCACAGACGGCATACCAATTCTTCAATGCCCGTGTGACCATAAACTTCCGCGAAGAAAAAACAAAGTCGAGGCTTACGACCCGAAAAAGTCCGCCCTTACTGGCATGGTAGTTGAAGGAGCCGAAGACTTTTTGATCTTATAGCAGACTAGCATACTTGTTCATCCACGGCTGCATGTGGCAGGGAAAACCAAGATTTTTTTTCAGCTTAATTAATCTCCAACTTGAAAGCTATTTGCCATCAGACGTATGTTGTACTCGGGATTCTTCATTTTTAAAAATGACTCAGACAAAGTCTGCTGGAAAAACCTCAAGTCTTCTGGCTACTCATCGCGATGCAATTGCAACCACTGTTGGGGCAAGGTTAACCCCTCGATTGTGCGCTTTTGTCTGCATCTTCGCAAGCGATGAAAATTGTACTAAGGGTATTCCGTTTTTTTCACTCGAGGACTCGAACCGTTAATTATCCGCACCGAAATTGGATACTTTACAACTTGACTTTACTTTATCTATTTTATAGCTCCAGTACGTCGTTACTTTTAAAGTAATAACACGGTTACTCATTTCTTCCAAAATATACGATAACGCAACCACAGATGTAATCTTTACGGTTTACACCCGGACATGTCCGGGTGTAACCGGGTATATGCTGTCCATTGCCCTGTAAGGAATGCAGCGATCGAGAAAGCGATCGATCGGTTCTTGTATAGCACTTTTAGCCGTGCCAACATGGGTTGATGCATTATCTATCTTCCGCGAAAACGCATCGGCGAGCATATCGAATTATCTAGGCTTGTAAATGCAAAAGCCATCTTGTCATTCTTTGGAGCAAGTATGGCAAAATTTTAGCGTACTCTGCGAAAAGCTTAAATTCTTAAAGAGACCCTCAAATCTCCATCAGTGCGTACTTCCTGACAAACGACTCTTTGTCAGAAACGGTTCGGCAATATAAGCTACCCGGACTGAAATGAGATGACCCTGGCATCGCTGTCCTTATTGAGTTGAAGTAAGGGATAGTCTTGAAATTGAAATCGACGCTGAACGGCTTTTCTCCTTCTAGCAAAGCCAGGACAACTGTCCGCTATATATTTGCGTTTCAAATCGCGCGTTTTTCGGACAAAGGCGATGTACACATGGCAAAAATTGTACTTGAGTAGATATTTAGCTAGACCAAAGCAATGTTCCAAGGCCTTTAAGAACGTGGCGTAGGCCAAGCCGAAATGGCTTGATTTTTTTTCGCAATGCACTTGAGCCTCATGGCCTCTTACAAAAGAGCCGAGGATTTTGACCATCTTTGCCGCTAATAAAATATTTGTCGATATCAACGAGAGGTTTCAAAACCTCATGTCTCTATAACTTTCCTAGGATGACCTCTATGGGCCTTCGAAGCCGACTATGACATATACATAGATACATCGTTTCGGCATTTATAATGGTTTGCATAGTGAAAAGTTCTTACCTTGCGCATTGAGTCATTGTCAAGAATTAAGGACGACTAAATCACTAAGTAAATTGTACGGTGCGTCACTTTGGTGATCTGTATTTTTGCAAGCTTTACCATGAGCAATTCTATAAAATTTGTAGGGGTCTTCAGAGCCTAATTTGAGAGCCCCTGCGCACACTAAGATATTACGATAAGCTTGAGTGTGTACAAGAAATGGTATCCGACCAGTCATGTTGATGCTGATACGTAACAGTCGATACTAATGACTTTTTTTCCCCAAACGGCTTTGTGCCAATGCATTGGTGTGCACGGCATCAAGATTTGATGATTTTTTTCGGATTTTACACGGTGTATACGAAAAACCGCTGTACTATATTTTGTGGAGCCAAAACTCGTTTTTTACAGTTATCGCTCCTGCCTTTAGTTTTTGCCACCGTCCGTGCGTCTCCACGACAACCTGCGTCGCAGCTTCAACAGACATCGGTTTTTCTTGCGAAAATTCGTTCTCCGACTTGCCTGCAGGAACTTTATATTTCTTGAGCCAGTCCACTAATGTTTCTAGCACGCCAGGCTTTACGCTTTGCAAGTCATCCACGCTGTTTATTTTGCCAGCATCTTCATCGGCAAGCGAAAGCACCAAAATCTTGTGGTCTACCTCGCCTTGGTCGATGAGCTCAAGACCGCCTAGTATCTTGACCGGGTTCACCGAGCCCATGGGTAGCTGCTTCACCCCAATCTCAATCACATCCAACGGGTCGTTATCGCCGCCATTACCTCTCTCGTCTTTCACGCTCGGGTCTTCCCATGTTTGCGGAAAGAATCCATAGTTGAAGGAGGGCACGCCATACAAGTAGTCCCGCCCTCGCGTGCCATTGTGCGTCGTATCTTGCATAATTGGATTGTACTGCTCCTCCTTGTTCATCTCCATTTTATGAGCAATGCCTTTGGAAATCTCGACGATAAAATTATAGGAATTATTGCTTATTGAGTTTATTGCGTGAAGCGGAATGTCGTGCCACGGAGAAATCTTTTCACCCTTTTCGTTCTTGAAGTGGAGCTTAAAGTTGGTGCGACCGAAGGTCCCCTCTGATGAGAAAGACCGCGAAGCGTCAAGCGCAGGCTTGGAAAACTGCGTGGCAAATGGAATCCATTGCGGGCTGTTGATATTTTGATAGTAGTCAATCATAATGTCCCAACCTGACTTGACCATGAAACCCGGAGGAACGCACGTTGCGTTGTCTTCCCATCCAGACGGAATTTTGTCGCCCGTGCAATTTTGTAGACCATCACGAGCCATCATGCGCATGCGCGAACCAGAAATCGATAAGAAGTCTTGCTTGCGACTATCGTTTAACGGCTTCATCTGGTGATCTCGCACGTCGTAGTAAATCTTCGTAAAAGAAAGAATGTTCAAGTCTTCCATTCCAGGAGCCATATGCAGCATGAAGCGGCCGTGGTCACCAGCGTAAATATCGCCTTTATCGCCATCCGAGCGCTTGATACCAGCAGGATCGCGTCCTACAACAAAAAAGCTCGCACCAGCATTTCTACGGCTCTTTGCGTGCCACTGCACCTCGCGAGGTCCAGCGTAAACCATGGGAGATGGCCAGATCGCAAGCACAGTGCTCGTCTTGTCAAGCATGCCGTCCCGTAAAATAGCCTCGTGTTGATGCACACGCACGTCAAGAGGAACATCGTCGTCTTTCGTCCACCCACCAAGAGGAGACAGCCAAAGCACTGGGTTCTTGTAACCCTGAGCTATCAACTGTTCACGGGCATTGTTCATAAGGTACGCATGGGCAGCATGCGTCGGGTTTCGTGTCTGAAAAGCGAAAATTACATCAGCACCCATTTCTTCAAAACGCTTTCGCAGCTCAGATGGTGTCAAACGATAATGATCCAGGTTATCGTTGTACTTAATTCGAGACAGCAACTCGATTTCACCGCCCAGCAAATACTCGCCTGACTTAAGAATCTCAGCGATGTATGGATGGCCGTTATCTATTGCCCCATACGTGCGCGTGATACGCTCCTCCTTGCGGTGATCGTAAACTTCCGGGTCGTACAGTAGCGCCAGCTCTTCACCAGACGTACTCACGAGCACGACTTGCTTAGACTCACCGATTTGCTTCTTTGCTGCGTCATTGATCGGGAGAACAATAGGCACAGGCATGCTAATACGGTGACCCTTTGACACATATTCATTTGAGTATTTGGAGAAGTTGGTGGCTTTATGAAGATCGAGTTTGCCGTTCGTCAGATTATCCGAGTCGTATAGTACACTGCTGAAGTGCAGCGACTGGAGGTAGACACCCTCACGCATAAATCCACGCAAAGGAGCAGCCCATCCTTCCCCAATAACCTGCAGCCAGTGCACATCTTCATCGCGAAGTAGCACACGAGGCAGCTGGGCGTAATTGTCTGGACGTGACAGATTTGGCTTGTCTGGAAAAAGTGTCGAAAATGTAGCCACAGCGTTGCCTCCATCAGCTACCGCCACACCAGGAAAGTCCTTGGGAAGGTTTTCAACACCCGTTAGCAGTCCCTCCGTCTCTAGCTTCCTTATAATCAGTTCAACTTCGTTTTCAAGTGACTGAATAGACGTATTGAGATGAAATTCTGGGTGCAGTGGCTCTTCATAGGGCGACGAGATGCCCGTAAAATCTTTTATTTCTCCCTCAATGGCGCGCTTGTACAGTCCCTTCACATCTCGTTCAGCAGCGACCGACACGGGTACGTCGACAAACACTTCGTAAAAGGGTATACCCATCTTCTTATGCAGCTTGCGCACTTCGTCGCGTCGCGCTCGGAAAGGGGACACGAGCGCCACAAGCGTAATTACACCAGCTTCAGAAAACAGTGCAGCCATTTCACCTACACGACGCACGCTCTCGGCGCGATCGGTCTCTGAGAAGCCAAGATCGCGATTGAGGCCAATGCGCACGTTGTCTCCATCCAGTCGGTACGTATGTATGCGGCGATGTAGCAATTCTTTTTCAAGCGCTCGGCCCACTGTACTCTTGCCACTGCCCGATAGACCTGTAAACCAGAGCGTAGCACCTTTTTGCTGCAGTGCCGCGTAGCGCTGCGGTCGCGAGAGGAGCGATGTGTCATAGTAGACGTTACGTTGCATGGCTAGCTTTTGCAAACGCTTCTCGGCACAGAATTCATTTACTCGAGTCGAATGAGCCAGATCAGATACAGCAATCATTGGTACGTAACTCGTTAGATTGACTGGACTGCCCACGCCCGCGAAGAGCGCAACGAGCACGAGGTAGGGCATGATCACGAGCGCGGCCAGCACGACCTTCTTAATTAGCGCACGACGGTCATAGTACTCTGGACCGCGCGAGCGCACGCGATTCCCGACATCGTTGTCAGCGTCGTTTTCATCCTGCTTCACGGACGCGTACAGGACGTTCCGCATGATTACTATACAAAGGCTAATATATATAGTTCACTGATTGGTAGTCACATATCCAAACGAGACCATCACTCTGCATCCGTACCGGTATCAATTAAGTCAACGACTCAATGTTTGCACGTTGGTTGCCGCGTGGTGCCTCGTCATGGACGTATCAAGTGTCCCTATTGCCTTACCAGGCTGTGCTTTTCAACATCCGTCATATAAGAAGTGCTGATCGTTTTAAGCAGCGCGTCGACGTCCAGCTTAAGGAAAGCGAATTGACTGAATCGTTTGTCAAAGGATCTGGTGCGGCTATCAGATTGGTACATTGCTTTTTTTACGTTCTCACGCTATATCGATAGGAAAGGGTGGACAGAAGATTAACAAGGTGCGCAACAGTGTGCTGCTGACGCATTTGCCTACGGGGATACAGGTGCAGTGTCAGAAGACGCGGTCGCTGGATGGCAATCGGCGCGCCGCCCGCAAGTTGCTACAGCAGAAGTTAGATGACCACGTGAACGGGGCACTGAGCCAGCGTAGTCTAAAGATTGAAAAGCTTCGGCGCAAGAAGGCCAATCGCAAAGCAAAGTCGTGGCAAAAGTACGCTACGACCGCGAAGAAGGCGGTGAAGGTAGAGGAAGAAGAGGGAAGGGACTATAATCACGACGAGGAAAGTAATGAAGAGGTAGAACACGACGAAGAAGACAATAGCGAAGATGACTCAATTGACTTATCAGAGCACAGATTTAGGGCTAAGAAGGTACTCAAGTAATTTAAAATTAGTAGTCTTTTTGGCAATGTGTGCGTTGGCAACGCTTCTTGACAGTGCTTTTATATGCAATAAATATAAAATGACTTGTCGATCGACGGTACCCTATGGGTATCAAACCGGGTCCCGAGTCGGGCGACTGACCAAACTCGAGCCACAAGGTTGATTACGCCTTCATAGAAATTTAAGCTCTTAAAACCCACATGCTAGTGGTCTAGCTATCCAACCCATTTTGAGACCGAGTTTCGTACACTAGCTCCACTAACCGAAAAAGTCCAGCCAATAGGACAGTCACACTTTTGGGTGAAAGTGCCCGTTTACTTCGCCTGCATCCGCCTCAAGTGTATGGCTGACAGTGGAGCGATGGCTGATCAGTCCAGCTAACACAGGTTGTAACTTCTGGACGAACTTGACAAAGAGTTCTTACCCTGGTATGCTGCTGGGGACACGGACGCATTGGTAGGTGATGAAAGGATGACATCAGCTGACACTTTAAACCGTTTCAAGTGAAAATGTTGCTTGAGCTACATGAGTGGTCATTTACGTGCTCACTCACCAAACTTCGAGACGAACAGAATTGCTATTTGCTGTACCTTCTGCAGCAACGACGATATCGTGATCATTTTGACCCGTCTACCCCACAAAAGGAAAACACTTATTTCATTTTATACGCTTACCTTGAGCAGCTTTGGTTCGTGTACAGCATTCGTTTGAGGTGACGCCGTCATCGACGCAGACAACTCTGTTAATCTTTTGCGAAGATGCTCTAATAGAGCATTCTCATTGCAAGAGACCTCTTATAGATGCGAACTGTTCGTGTCGTGTCCTTTACCAACAATCGTTGTAGCCGCTCAAAAGGCATGCTATGAGGCAGCTGTGAACAGCACTCAATCCCCATAGATGATCAGCCTTAACTAAACAGGTAAAAAGGTTGCAAGTGCTGCCACCTGACAGCAAGGCTACCATAACAATTTGTCAAGAAAAAGCTTGAGTTCGAACCGTTAAACTTCGTTCTGGACTGACAGCCATACCACTATCTGTCTGACGCAAAACCTAAGAACCGATTTTAACACTAAGGCTGAAATCTACTTTTGTGCTCTCAATTGTGAGCTGATCTTTGTAAAGGCTTATCGGCTATCCCGTAAATGGGCCAAACAATTCACATTCACTATCTTGCATCGTATCTCCAGCTATATGCATTAAGCAATTGTTACCAGGCCATCACTGCTTTTCTGATTACTCCTTAATTATCTTCTCATATCATCACATGACTCATCTCACACAATTTAATGAGTCCAGTAACATGTGTGTTAAAAACTGTTTTTTTTGTATTTCCGTTTTGGTTAACCACAAGAGCGCAGATGACCAGCGACGCGTATCCTTACACTCGCTTACCTAGTATGCTTGGTCAGAAGCTGAGCAATTCAATTTGTTCATTCCTAAGATCAAAATTTTTATTCTTAGAAGCAATGTTCGTTTCGGCGATCCATGATTCACAAATTCTAAGCAAGAAAGATACAAATACAATGAATGTGTTTATGTATTCCGGCAGGCGGCAGCTTATACGTTTAACACGGGAAGTCACTTTTCCAACAAGTAAAGAAGAATGTGTGCAAAAATGCTTACGAGTATGTCCGCCGTCTCCTACTCAGCTCTTGAAAGTGCAGGCAGCCGCGATGAAAGAAGCAAGCCGAGTCTTCCTTTAAGAAACGTTTAGCAACAAACAAGCTCGTCTCTTTAAATTGCTATAAACGAGCAGCGATTTAGACTACAGGACCCCGTGTAGAAGTAGAGTATCTAGCTAGCTAACTCTAGTTCAGTATCAATGAGCTTAGATATTGCCGAGGAAAGCTATTTCAGCTGCTACGGCTGTAGCAAACAAGGATACGTGGTTTGTGCCTTCCTTTAAAGGAGCAACAATGAAGTGGAATTCGGCCATGCCCAATTGCTTAAAACGTTGCTGGCATACTGAGCCCAAGTCATTCGTAAAGGCGAAAAGACCTGCTTGAGAAAATAGGTTGCTGGACAAAATTTTAATAACTCTTAAAGAAGGAACTAGCAGCCCTTATATGCAAGTGTTTGAAATTTGTAAACCAGTTCGAGTCTCGGTGGACCGTGGAGCATAAAATAAATTTGCCCGCTGGCAAGAATTCGCGATAACTCAAAATCGTCTGGTTGATGCTGTGGGAATTAGCACCGAGTAAAGACCGTATGTGGTTTATAAAATATTGGTACAGCTCTGGATCGAAGTTTTTAAATCATTTACACCTAGCATTAATTTTAGAATTCTCGACCGCACAAAATTTTCTGTTTACATCGATCAAATCTGGTCATGGTATGAGTAAAAAAGCACGAGCCTTCAATTAATTGGCGAAGCAAAGACATGGATGCTAGCCATGCAATTTGCGCAACAGGGCTTTACTGAGTCATATTGTCGCGTTCGTTTATCAGTAAAGGAAGTCTACGCACGACAAATACGGAAGGTATCGAAGAAACTTATCTACTCTCAAAAGTAGACGTAAAAATGCTATTATAATCATCCGAACGGGCGGCCAAAATTTGGTGGCACCAGCAGCTTCTAAAAAGGTTTTTAAATGTGATACTAAAGCTCTACAGTGGATACTTTTTTGCAGATATCACAGGCTTGAGCGACAAAACGGGTAGCATAGCTTCTGTATTTAATAAATTGAACCGTAGATTTGTGTGATTAGCCTCTAAGTTACGTACGGTGCGCTCCAACTTTTATAGTCTAAACAATTTGAACGATCCGTTTTCTTCGTTGCTTAAAAACTCTTTATAGCTTAAAGATTTGCGATCACAGAATCGATGGATTGAGATATAAGGCACGAAAATAGTTACGTATCATGCACAAAATACTGTGTGACCATGAAAAGACTAATGCTACGAGAGCAGTGATACATCTCTTGCTGAGAAGGCAAAGCTTGGTATCTCATGGAACAAAAACTTCTGCACTTTTTATCAACTTTGTGCTTTACGAAAATCTTTCAGAAAGTGGCGACGAGCACGTTTTTGAAAAGCTGAGTAGTGCAGCTACACCTGCACAAGCATCTATCCTATTTAGAGATGTGTAACTTAGCAACATGTCCTGGCTCACGTTGTATTGTGCTCCGAATATGGTAGCCGACTGCGACCAAATCCAAGTGAGGGCGTTGGATATGCCTTATACGTCAATTAATTCGAGCACTGACATGGTAATGGAGCGTTTGATGACGCCCAATGGGTCATTAAATGACTGACATCCTTCAGATGTCTGGTCACTTGTCGATTGCCCTCTAATAAAATTCAGTCGGCTTTGAAAGTCCAGTTGAGCCAATTGGACCAACGAATAGAATGTATTCCAAGATTGAAAAATGTACCTTCGCGTCAGGGAAAGTTTAAGTCCTTAGCTGCTACGTAAACAACAATGGGGTTTGGGCAGACATTGAAACGACGGAAGTTGGCCGAAGCCATACTCCTAAACAGCTCAGGGGAGTAGTTAGGTCAAGGCAACCTTTCGCACAAGAACAGTGCAAACTATGCGGGCCTTGCAAAGCCCATGTCAGACATTGTTCCTTAGATCTTATGAGGTGCTGGGAGAGCCAGCACCAATATGACCTAATGGCATCAAGACATCCCTCTAGCAGCTATCTGTACTGGCTTTACGGGTAGAACCAAAGCCGTTTAGCATCGTTTGTGATGCTTCCATTGTCTGAGCCTTATTGCAACTCATTCAAGAGCTACTCATCTCGCTTCACTCCAAATGTCAAATTGAGCTATTTAGATCATGACAAGAACAGACTTGCCATGAAAGAGCACTTGTGAAGCCCTGAGTGCATCTTGCCTCTAAATCCTTCGAGATCGATTCAGACCATGTATTCTCGAGCAGAATAGAAAATATCATAAAGCATTTCAAGATTATAGTCGTTCTGCGCAATAATGGGCTAATGTTATATGCAATTATGCCAAATCTAATGTGATTGCTGACACATTTTTGTGCAGTTCACGTGGTGGGCTGACTAACATCGGTAGAGCCGAAAGCTTCATTTTGTTGGGCACACAAAGCTGATACCAATTTAAACCCATTAGTTCTTCATCGCAGACAAAGATGCCCAAGTCAACTGGAGAATCCTTGACCACAATTAAAATTTATTGCTATGATCGAGCAGTAGAATGCATCTGGCAAATTTATTACAAGTCAATGATTCAAACCGCAAAGACCTGAAACACGAGGTCTTCTAAAGGCAAATATCATCACATACTGGTGTACTGGTGACCTCACAGGCACAAGCGAACTCAAATAGTCACGCTCGCGGCTCAAACGATAAGTACATCAAAGAGTCATACTTACGGCTCAAACTTGCCAATGTCGGCGAATGTTAGAAGTCTTTAGCTTGCCGAAATTAAAAGGCAACGCTGCCATAGTTTTATTGCTGTGCCGCCTGCGCTAGATGGTGCATTTGGCAATGTTTTCGTCTGTATCACTTGGTAGTTAACAGAAAAATTGTTCATCATTACGGCATTTCAGTACAATTATCTTCCAGAATCGATTATGTCAAACAGAAACCCACGATTTCCAGCTGGTTTTGACAAACGCATGTTAGCCATTGGAAAGTGGCAGCAGCAGACCTTCTCAGATTGATGACCAGGTAGGATAAAGGTTAATTATGTGCCCAAAACACAATGCGCAGAACGTAATATATTCGTGGGCCAAAAAGCTATCATCAATTAGGCTTGCCCTCAACGATACGGCCTGTACATTAACAACATTACGCTCTCATAGAATTAGGCTGTGACCTCGAATCTAATAAAGCATTTATCTAACCTCGCGAAACATCGACCAGTAGGGTTAGAAGTACGATTGCATCTGCCTGCAACGCGTTTTTTGGACAAAAACGTCAGAGAAAATCAAATCATATCGTTTTATATATAAAGCATCACAATGGGAGCCAGTATTGACACACACCCTCCTAGGTATCGCCACCCCCCCAGGTATTAGGCATAAATTCTCTTGGATAAGTCACCCGTCGCAAAATTGAACAATTTTTTTACAACACTATTAAAAGCACGAATTATAGCACACGTTATACCAATAGTAAGATTGTAAATTCTGAACACGGGAATTGGGTAAAAATTATTCACCTGTCTTGAAATCATGCATAAATACTATCGCCCACCTTTTCCAGATCAAAAATGCTCAACCTTCACCTTCGCCCGGTCTTTTCTCCTCTTTAAGCAGCGTCATGCACTTATTCACTGACGATACGACGATACTTTCCAGGCTTGCAACCCGTGTGGCCGTGAGTTTATCTATTCAAAACTTTACCATGTGTTGAGCATGTAGCCATGGGCAATGCACACTGCAGGTGGAGATGCACGACGAGAGCAAGAAAGAGTCATTGCTTTTTTGCCACAGCCTACCTTATCTATTTAATGATTGTCTTTAGCCATAGGGAGCCGGTATCGACACACTGGTGTTTGCGTGCTTGTCGTTCTAAGTCCTTTCCATTTTTGCCAAATAACCTTCCCTTAGTGAGAACTTTTGCATTGATTTCAGTGCTTCATCAGAGTTTCGTAAGTCTGCGCGGGGGTAAGGCCAATGGCATGTTGACGTATGTGTAGAAAGGATTTAGGTGTGATGTATGGAATGTGAATTCAATTTTGCGACGGGTGTGGTCTTTCGATGTGTGTAGCGCTTATTCAAGAGATTTTAAGGCTTAACCTGGGGAGGGGTGGCGATAGGTGTCGATACCGGCTCATATCATTATATAGTAGAAATTTATTAATCGAGGGTAGCAACAACTATCTACGGTCTTGGGAAGTAATGGTCTGGCGTAAACCCGAAGCCGAAACTATTGACTTCTCACGCGGGGTGTCGTCGAAGGTGAAACAATTCTCGGGACTTCAAGTCTTGCACTAGACCTGATCTACCTTCGGCACCTCTTTAAAGCAATACATTGGGCTTGAGTTAGCAGCTAGGCGCGTACAAGGGACAACAAGGTGGCTTGTAGATCCCATAGCCACCATATAAGACTAAGGATTCTACTGCACAAAAGTTTGCACTTGGAACCGGCCAATCCTTCTAAGAAAAGACTTCTTGACTTGAATCAGACACCTCGCGCTGAGATATGCGGTGATCGATTCGACCGTGAAGACGATTATTCATATAATAAATTCCAAGTTCTTCACGAAGGTGCAAGGTACGATACTTCTTGTCCTCCAGAATCAACTTCAAGAGCAATCTATATTGGTACATGAGTAAGTGATTCTCTTAGTGAGGGCAAAAAGCTGATGCAGAAGCAAACTTATTCAAATATGACTTTTAAGGCTGCTGTGCTTTCGTGGGAAGAGTCTACTGATGCACAATTATTTTAACGGAAGTCGTAAGGATCCTGTCAAGTTTTGCGATCATATCGCTTCACCGAACTCAGGAAGCCGTTAAAGTGGCTCTGACAAGATTGCTTGGCAGACATCGCAAAGGCGCGTTAGTCGCCAATCATGGGCTTAAGGCTCTGCCAAAGCCAAGACATATCTGAGCTGACCTGTCTCAATCTTCTCGAAAAGTAATCGCATCCTTGGCTCACGGACATGATAAACTTCATCTAATGCGACTTACTTTTCGGCAAAAAAGTCCTAGCAGCGCTAGAAAGTGTTTAAGAGTACTCCAAACCCGGGTGTCGCTCTTGTCTTTTTGGTTCTTGCGATGTCAAGTTAAATTTTAAGCAGGCACTGATGAGGTGCTAAAAACACGCACATAACAGCATTGAATTTGCTGACCAACTTTTTTTGTCTAATGCGCGCGAGGATTAAAATTCGAATCGTCCTCAAGGATCGTGAAGTAGACCGGTGTACTGTTCGAAATCATGACAGATACTGCCTCTTCTTATGATTTTTTTCTTCTCACCAGCCCGTTGCTTAAAGGGTAAGTATATCGGAAAGAGACGGCGTATGGCGTCGATATACGAGTCGCGAAGCTCACCGCTAGCGGTATTAGTACTTCTGGTCGTTTTAGACTTCACCCCTCAAAAATGGCAGAATTGTCATAAATGGAGCCCAGGTCAGGTCCTTGAGCCTGGGAACCGCTTTGCACTTTTTGATCGCATAGACGACAGACAAGCTCTCGAGCATGGCCTTTGCTCGTAGAGGTCATACGCCACCATGTGGCACCAAGGAGAGATGCTTCTTTTCAGACCCAGGAAGCCAGCCAAACTTCCGAGCAGGCTGACTTGCAGTCAATCAAACATCATGCTTGTTTTGTTTTGCACAATAAGCACAGAATTGTGTCGCTTAAGGTTTGTCCTTTTCATGAAAATGTGATTTTATCGCTAATGCCGACATCATCTACTGCACTTTGAAAACGTTTAAATGAAATTTGATTATCCGTACTTAATAACAGTAAAATTGGATTTGATTCAAAATGAGTTTTCGGCGCAAGACTAGTGCCAGCAATTCCTCTTTGGTGCGCAGTGGCACCAAGCCCTTTCTTAATGGGCTTACTCTGGTTTCCTCAGGTCTAAATGATTTAGACACAGTTTTAGGTGGTGGTCTACTGCTTCGTACTCTTACTTTAGTCGAGACGTCTATGCCAGTCGCTGACGATGCTTCTTCCACTCTCGACTTGAGCTCAGGAGCTTCCGATGCTCTGGCCATTGATTTACTACGGTACTTTGTGGCAGAAGGTGTTTCGGATGGTAAGCAGCGTGTTGCAGTGGTAGCTCCCGATGCATTGGGGTTTATCAAACATCAGCTGCCTATGGAGCTAAGTATCGCTCAAAGACAAGTCAAGCAGCAACTCGCGGACGAGGAACAAAAAGACGCGCCGTTGGCTATTGCTTGGCAATACGGCAAATATGACCAAAAACAATCGAAGCAAAAGCAACGCTTTTGCCACAGTTACGACCTGTCCAAGGTGATGCACCAGGAGATGATGACGGCTAATGCGCCTATTGCAATTGATGTGTTGGAAGCAATGACGGAGTCGAATGGTACTGTCGGTGACACGTATGAGCATTTGTATCTCTTGATAGAAGATTTCGTACAGCAGAAGAAGGAAAGAGACGGCCAAGTGCTGCGAGTCGGAATACTTGGGTTAGGATCGCCATTGTTAGGACCTGCTGATGCCGCTCACATGACGGCGCTATTCAGATTTTTCAGACGGCTTCGAGCTCTTTTGTGCCAGTCAAACGATGCTGTATGTCTTGCTGTGCTAGCCAGTGATGCACTAGGCGTCTTTCCTGCTGCCTTTATCAATGAACTTCGACATGTAGGGGATTCTGTACTGACAATATCTTCCTTTGCTGGCTCACGTGATCTCCTCCCTCATGAACTGCAAGAGTTTCAAGGATCTTTGAGGCTGTGCAAACTTCCACGCGTACACGCCCTGGCATGCCATGCACCTAGCAATTCACGTTTCGGCCTAAAACGTGATCGTCGAAAGCTAAAAGTTGAAAAGTTTCACCTTCCTCCTGAAGGCTCTCGCAGTAGCAGTAAAAACTCTAGTGGCTGTAGCACCACATCGAATTCAACAAGTGGTATTACTGACCCATTAGCATTTTAGCCGGGCAAAGTAATGTAATTTGGATTTTGGCGTGATATGTACAACAAGGTCTTTCTGTTCCATTTCGAAGTAATGAAAGAGATTGATCCAATTGCTGCAACACGTTGGTAGCTGCACCCATTTTAGTCTATGCATATACAATTTCTTGGCTTAATTCTAAATCAGATGCCCGAGATTTTTTTTGAGACCTTGCCACGATACGACCGCTTCAAAATTGTTCGAGGTATTCTTTCAGTTTAAGTAAACACATGAATGGACAGGAAGCTCTTAAAGGTACGACGTCCATCAGAACTGCAATACATCCCACTCTTTCGCAAATTTTATAAGCTGATACTACCAGAATTTGCCCGCGGCTACCTCTGACACCGCAAAAAACTACTTACTCGTCGGCTGCTTTTGAGACTTCCAGTTCCTTGAACATGGCAATGGCCTCTTCGAGCGTCTTAGTACCTCTCACCATATTGTCACGAGTACGGATGTTTACAGAGCGTGCCTCCTTCTCTTGCGCGCCCACTACTAAAATAAAGTTGTAGTGAGCCATCTGACCCTCGCGAATCTTTTTGTTGAGCGTTTTACCCGAGTCGTCAATTTCCACGTCAAAGCCAGCACGAAATAGTGCATCTTTCACCTCGTATCCGTAATCTACAAATGAGGCGCCTACCGTGACAATAAGGATCTGGCGCGGCGATAGCCAAAATGGAAACTTGCCAGCGTAGTGCTCTACCAACACAGCGACAAATCGCTCTAGCGATCCGTAGATAGCACGATGGATAATGACCGGACGTTTGAAGTTGTCAGCATCGTCTGTGCGGTACTTGAGATTAAAGCGAATGGGCAATTGAAAATCAAGCTGCACAGTAGCACATTGATGCTGACGCTTTAACGCGTCCGTGATCATAATATCAATCTTCGGACCGTAAAAAGCTCCATCGCCCGGGTTCACTACCCACTGGCCAGCGCCAACAAATTCGTCAAGGGCTTCGGCCAACTGTTTTTCAGCCCGCTCCCACTGCTCCAGCTCGCCCATTGCCTTCTCGGGTCGAGTCGACAACTCTAGACGAAACTTGATACCAAATACGTCGTACACGTATTTCATAAACATCAAAAAGTCTAGCACTTCTTTCTTGATCTGGTCATCGCGGCAAAAAATGTGAGCGTCGTCTTGCTGAAAGCGACGCACACGCGTGAGTCCAGTTAAGGCGCCACTGAGCTCGTTACGGTGCAGCACACCACAGTCTGCAAAACGAATGGGCAGCTCACGGTACGAACGCTGGCGAAAGTCAAACATCAAAGACGCAGCCGGGCAGTTCATGGGCTTAAGTGCGTACTCTTGGCCTTCGACATCAAATACAAACATATTCTCCTTGTAATGCTGAGCATGACCCGATATGTTCCACAGCTCCATGTTGTAGATATTAGGTGTAATAATTTCCGTATACCCACGCGCCCGGTACTGCTCTCGGATAAACTTGAGTAATTTAAAGAAGATAGCTGAGCCGTGAGGAAGCCAAAAGCCACTACCTGGACTCAGTGAGTGAAAGAAAAAGAGCTCTTCACTCACACCAAGACGACGATGGTCGCGTTTGGCGGCCTCAGCCTGAAAATGTTTCCATTCCTTCATTTGGTTCTTGTCCGGAAACGAAATACCGTAGACACGTTGCAAAGCATCGTTAGTGGTTTTTCCAAGCCAGTGCGAGCTTGAAGAGCGCGTGACGGTCAGTGCCTTAATCTTGCCAGTATGAGGAACATGTGGACCTCGACACAAGTCAATGAGCGGACCGCACCGATAGGCCGTGGTTTTTCCTCCGTCCGGTATCTTGGTGGATATGATTTGCGTCTTAAAAACATTGTCCGCAAACATCTCGAGTGCCTCCTCTTTCGTCAAGACAATACGCTCAAATTTCTGCTTACTTTTTACGACCTTCAAACAGGCCTTTTCAATGACACTCAGATCGCTCTCCGGAATCGTGTCGGTGCCCATGTACGAGTCGTAATAAAAGCCTCCCTCTACAGGAGGACCAATAGTCAAGTGTGCACCCTTTAGTGTCTCGAGGCTTTCCCCCAAAATATGGGCACTCGAGTGCCAAAAGACCATGCGGCCCTCCGCATCGTCAAATTTAAGCAGCTCGAGTTTGCAGTCGCCAATAAAGGGACGAAAGACGTCCCAGAGCTTGCTTGAGTCAGCTACAGCACGGCAACAAGCGTCACCCGCCTTGTCACTAGCTTCATTGCCATCTACATCAGCAGCAGTGACGTTGAAGGGATCCTCAGGCTTACCACGATAGGTGACGCGCGCCACAACGACCTGGTCGGCCAGACCTTGCGAGATTTCGAGTGCCACGTCCAACGGCGTTGTCTGCCAGGCCACTCCCTCTTTTACAACACCATCGGGAAGTGTGATCTTGATGGGCGTCTGCTTGGCAGCTAGTGCTTCCTGCTGCTTCTTCTGCTCCGCCATGATGCGGTCGTATACGGCCACGCGTGCCGCCACGAAGGGTGGATTTGGCGTCAGCGTAAAAGGTCCACCAATCTTTGCCTCACTGGCAGCGCCAGTGACCTTGGGGCCGCTCTCCTTTGTCAAGCGGGTCTGAACACGCGCGGGCTCGCTCATGATGTTTCACGTGTGGTGGAAAATATTAACACGAAATTAATAGTACTTCTTACTTTTAAAACCACTCGTTGCTCTACCAGTGTAAAACGTTAGTGCATTCATGTGATGATTTCATTTACTAGAAGGCTTCTACAATGCTAGAAGTAAAGACCAATCGGAATCTGGGAGAGGCAGAGAACAAGAGCAGCAGCCACTTAAACAACCCGTCCAGTATCCAATTGCGATTGGTTCATAGAATTTGGGCAGACTAAGTCGGTGAGGACGGAGTAGTATACTACAGCGATGTAAGCGCGAGTTGGGCTTGCAACTGGCGTACCTTCTCCTTCAGCAGCAAATTTTTGTTGCGCACGTCCGCCAGCTCCAAATGCGCAGCGCACAGCTCAACCTTTAACTCCTTTTGTAGCGACTGAAATGACGCTAGCGTGTCAAACATTTTGTCACGCCTGCTTTCCAGCTCAAGCACACGCACACGCAGCTGCTCCTTGTCCATCGTCTCTAAGATGATTTTTGCAAAGATACTGAAAATGTCCGACTTATCTAGAAGTAGCAATACATCATCACATACGGCATAAGCAACTGAAACATCATTTCTTTCCTTACTGTAGCATGACAAACTTACCGTTGGCGTAGTCATTGTCTACAATGTTGACAAGAAAGTACGAGTCATAAATGTGCTGTATTACTTCGCGTGAGCTCGAATTCTCCGGATACGCCGACGCCCACTGCGTCTGCCACAACTCGAAAGCTTCGTCTTTCCAGGCGGAAAATGAATCGGAATCCACGACAGTCGGTTGCACGATTTCAATGCCGGGAAACACACCCCATGTGACGGCTGTGACGCTGTGCAACGGTGTATTGCGATGCTCGTCGCCCTGGCGATTCAAAGCGTGAAACGACAGCCGTGGATAATCGCGTTGCATGACCTGGACAAGGTGCGCCATCTTCTCGGGGGCCACGAAAAACTCTACGTACGCCTTTTGAAATACTACGCCAGCATCTCCGCCCCAACCGACGGACGGATCGCTCGAGGGAGAACCGTTCACACGAGGCTGACTATTTATTGTTAGGAAACCATTAAAGTTGAGCAGCTTCAAACTTTCACGGATGGCTGCACTTTCAAGAGATAACGCCTGCTCACACCAAGGTAGCTGCTTCACGTGGCCGTCAATGAAGCGAACGAACACATCCCACACATCCTTCTCAGTCTGCGGAGTACCCCATAACTCCTTACGCTGTACCTTGGGCCGCTTAAAGGCGAGGTAATACTCGGACAAATCTCCATAAGCAGGACTCGTGCGGTCTCCCCACCGTCCGTTCGGAAACTCGTCCCATGTAGCAGTCCTTGCAATGTAACTAGCTTGACGGTTGGACCAAAAAATGGGACGTATCTGTTCGTGCTCAATAGCAGAGCGCTGCAGCGTCGATTTCCATGGCAACTCGCGCTGATTACGCGCAGAAGGAAGCTGCAATCCTTGTAGGACTTGCGTCACCGTTGCAGCCAAATTCATGGTGTAGAAATGTAGCGAGTTTACACCAGTAGCCAGCAGACGCTGACACGTCTCCACAGCAAGCTGCGTACCGTACCGACGCACAGCTGCGTCATCATTTTTAATAGCATCCAGGGCTGCTAGCACTTTTTCCGGTACTCGAGTCTTGCACCAACTTGTAAACTTGCAGAAGGAGCTGTAATTTTGAATCGGCAGATATCCCGGTAGAATAGGAATCGTGATACCTGCGTTCTTGCAGTCAGCGATCCACTGAATCATGTTGTCAACATCAAAAAAAAATTGGGTTATAATGAAGTCAGCTCCTGCCTCTTGTTTGGCCTTCAATCGCTGCAAATCCAGAGCACGCGCCTCATTTGATGGTGGCAGGTCGGGATGATTCCAAGATTCAGTATGCACCTCAGCATATCCTGCACAAGCGATGCAAAAATAATCTCCATGCTCTTCTCTAATGAGCTTGATAAGGTCAACAGCATTTTTAAGTCCTCCCTCTACGGGTACCCAACGCTCGGCACCGATGGGCGGATCTCCTCGCAGCGCTAAAATGTTGCGGATACCTGCAGCGCGCGCATTCTTAAGGATACGCTTCAGTTGCTCAGTGGGAAGGTGGCACGTCAGATGTAACAGCACATCAATTTGAAAATTATTTTGAATATGAGAACCGATACGCAACCACAGCGCTTCGTCCTTGAAAGCTGAACGCCACGTGAGCGTCACGAAGGTCGGCTGCAGTGCTAGCCCCATTTCTTCCACACGCGTCAGCAAATTAAATACACCCGCATTCGTTTTTGCTGGAAAGAATTCAAACGAAATTGTGGGGCTCGCTGATGTGTCATCCGCACGCGCCGCGTAAGCGCAGCGGATCGACTCGATGATTTTGCCCATTTGGTAATGCGTGTCGAGTGGTGCAGAATCAAAGCAAAATGTACGTGATGTGCACCACATCATCTAAAAAGTGACCATATCTTAAAAGAGTACATTTCCAAACTGGTCATGCAGCAGCGTTTGAAATGCATCTGCAAACAATGAAATGACAACGATGAAACTAATCAGTCGTGGTGTGAACAACCTGAACGGACAAGTTGCTAGCTCACCTGAGAGATCGTGAACGGACGAAATCTTGCTGTCAAAAAAGACATAGAGTTCACGATGCGATGTCTCCGACTTCTTAGCGAGAACCCAGCCAGCGTGCCGTGTACGAACACAAATCTCGCGATTGCCAGCACTTGAAGATTTGTGAAGCTCCGCGTGAAGTTCATTGAGTAGCGCCAACAAAGATGCTGGAAAATAGTGTGCCAACAACTTGACAGGTATAGGATACAGGTCGTCCTCCTTTCTTTTTAGCAGGCGTGGTACATTTCGCATTCGAAATGCAAGATTAACGCGATTGACATACAGAAATGGGGGAAGAGGACTAAGATTTAGCACACTACAATACAGCACAATGTCGTGTCAGTCTCAATGCGTACGGGTCTTGTATATAATATGACAACGAACTTACTTCTTGTCGGGAGCATATGTGGCATTGTAGCGAGTGAAAAGAAAATGAGCCAGGTTCAAAAACCGCTCTTGGAATTCAAAGTAGTCGTTCAATCGCTTAAATGTAGTGGCCAATACTTTTTCCAACGCTCCACCGGATGATTCTACGTCATTTACGGATAGCAAAACAATCATCGTAAGATCAGCTTCATGCCACACCGCTACTCGATGTCTGGCCACCGGTTGCTTTAGAGATGACGACACGAATGGAGAGGAAACATCGCCCAAAGGAAAAATTTGTGGGCTCCAGACTGCTTTGGCTTCATCAAAAACCTGAAGTTGCGACATCTCTTCGTTTGGACTCAAAAACTTAAAAAAATGACCGCTCGTAAGCAAAAAGCCGGCATTTCGATATAATATGGATCGTGCTCGACACTTCAGCGCACTCTTAAAAGTCACAAAATCTGCTTTATTGCTCCAAGATCCGCCGTTCGGAGTGGACGAAGCAGGAAATTGCGGTAGCGAAGCAAATGGTAATACTTCGGCAGCAATATCAGCAGGAGGGGTCAACGAATGGGTCGGCAAAATGTTACTCGCAGAAGGAGCTTGCTTTTCCGACAGGAATGTAGCCAAAGAGACAGGGTGCTGCTTGTGCAACGAGCGAGCAGCCCTACGCTGATGAGGACGACCTTCTGAGGCTTGAAAAACGGCATCGCATTCTGCATAAGACAGCTTGCTCGACCAAATCGGAAGAAACGTATCTCCGTATGCGTTGGTCATCCACAAATTAGAATTTGAGCGATTTGTCGACATTTGATCAGTACGAACTGTATCAAATTCTTCATCTTCACAGTCTCTAATCAAAGTCATTCCCCGCTCTTCACGAAGCCGGAGAAATTTGTACAAGAGTTGCATTGTAGCCGTGTCGATGGAATTCCACAATAGGTTGCCCCGAAAAAATAATGCTGAGCTTTCGACTTGTTTGCCTTCCGCGTCCTCATTAAATCTATTCAATTTCATATGGAAGTCATTGACAAAAGTTTGGATTTCTAGGAACGTATGCTGATCCATTGGAAAGTACCCCAGGCCTTGCAGCTTAGAGAGCCCAGAACATCCACCAATATCCAGAGCCTGGAGCAAAGTTGGAAAAAATAAATTACACTTTTGCTGCAGCATTGATGCCGGCGACTGAGCTTGTAAAACGTCGAGTGTCGCTTCTGTTTTCAGTCTTTCGTTTTGCAGTTTCGCCACAACATTAGCATCGTGCGTTTGATCTTTAGCAGTGCAATCGCTATGCATATGATTATCAATGTCCAGTCGAAGCTTCCGCAAACGTTTTTGTAGCGCGGCGATTTCTTTCAGAAGGTCCATTCCGTCTGTAAACTTCAACCCCGTCCCCTCGCTTTTATCAGCACATGGTAAAAAGCGTAAATTGCTATACGCATAATACAAAGTTGAGTGTTCTGTACTAAAGTATAAGAAACGATGAAGTATTACCTCTCAATGCTTCCGTGAAACAGCCGAAACGTGTCGTACAAATCTCGAAGCAAAGCTTCATACCCAGCTTTGTGGTCTTTCTTCCTTAATGACATTAAGCAACAAAGCGTAAGTACGCAACAAATGTAAAATTTTAAAGGAAATCGTACAATTTTCAGCGTCGGATACGCACCCTGCAGCAAAGAGCAATCACAAAGAAAAAACAGCCAATCAACACCTACACAATCGTGGCAATTCTCAGCAAATCGTTTACCAGTGCAATGAAGATCTGCGGTTCCACCTCTTGAATGAAGAATCTCCTTTTAGAAAGCGTCACACTTGCCCATTCGGGCGTCCATTCCTTCCCCAACTCATCACGATCTTTGAGTCGCAGCATCCGTACAAACGTAAAAAGTCCCTGGATCACATGTAGACTTTGCAGAGGACCAACACCATTTTTATAATTGTCGTGAAAGTAAAGAACGCGAGCGAAGAGCTCTTCTTCAACCGCCTGCTCGTCATCTGATCCCAGCGCTTCGTGCCACAATAGCAGCATTCTTACCCGTACGCAAATTGCAATACCTTCAGAGTGATTGTCATATTTTGAGTATATTAAACATCATTATTTCTTTTTAAACGCAAAAACATAAGATTTTGATGTTGATGTTGCAAATGTACTTAAAAATTACTACAAAAGAAGTAGCTTTAAGTCATACCGATTTCACTATTTGGCCCAAACTTTTATTTATGAACTAATTGATTGGCGTCCTGGCTTCTGATTGGCTTAAGAATATTTCTCAGTCGTGATATCAATTCTGTCCTGGCTTCTGATTGGCTACAAGAATATATCTCAGTCGCGATATCGATTCTAAGATGCTACACCAATCCTGTATGTAACTTACCCCGAAAACTAATTCTTCTCGCGACGCATCGTTGCCGTAGTATGTCAACGATGTACATACAAGGTCCCTCTGAACTATTGAATATATCATCGCTTGCGCATCAAACGTGTGGTGTTGACTAGTAAACTATGCGCCTTGTACGTGGGATTTTATAGGGTGGAGGAGACGCTGATTTCATTGTCAATGTCAATGACAAAATCGGATGTTTCGGGGTGTTTTGAATGACGTCCTGTAGGCAAGAAATCATCCTCTCATGTGTACTAGGTAGAATGTATGGCGTTCACTCACGAAATTCATGACTATAGTGTGTGACGTCTATTTCACTCATGCGGAACTCATTTCGGGGTTTCATGAAATGTGGGCCAAAGAGCGAAATCGGTGGGCCATTTATCAAATTTAAATCATTGCAAAAAGCAGCGCAACTTCTTCAAGTCCCCGCGTCAACTTTTGGCTCCGCATCTGCTGTCCATTGGTGAAACACGGACTCAGGCAGTTGCAAAACTGCATCCCCGGACACTGCAACGGCTGTTTTTTCAAGATGCACAGTTGCCACCTGCTGACGTTGAACGTCCTCCATCGATGAGTAGGCATACGTCTCCTTTTCTCCTGCGAGCTCACGCGAACATCGTAAATTCTCGCGCAACTCGTGGGTCTTTTTAATCGAAATCGCAGCTGCTTGCAAATTCTTGGTCATGGTTGCAAATTCTTCATCGGAATCAGGCTCTACACTTACAAATTGATATGTCTTGCTCTTAAACAACTGTTGTGCCTTTGTTGAAGCGTCCACAGTTTCTTCGTGCATTTCCATGTCTTTACTTTCCCCTGCTGTTGACAATTCACGCGGTATGCTATTTCCAAAACTGTCAAGATCTAGTTCCTCTTTGCTTTCTTCTTCATCACTCTCGAGACTTGGCAAATTCATATGTTGCGAGCGCTCCTGGTGTTGGATTTGGCAAGTGGTCAAATACGCTTCCTATCCCACAAACATTGACCCACAACTCAGCCCGATTTTGCAATAAAAGCGCAGCATTTACATGTGTACCTGAGCTGCTATGACCGCTGCACTATCCTTACAAGAAGAATAGGCATCCAGGCAGTCTGCATTGATCTTGAGGAACTCGGCACCCCACGAAAATTCGTCTATGAGTTGAACAGCCTCCTCCTTGAGCCCAACGATATACAGAGTGGCCGCAATTGCTTCAGCACACGAGAGCTTGTGCGGTCTTCCATAATTTACCGAATTTGCTGCTACAAGGAATGGCAGCAGGCGGTGCACGCCTGAGCGCAGCTGCTTGTAAGGGAGCTCTTGCACTTTGGCCCAGCTGCAGTCAATCACCGAAATGCCTGAACTCTCAACAATGAGTCGGTCTGCTGGCGATACAATGTTCTCACCTGCGGGTGAAAGTACGAGTCCACGGAAGTATGCGCCGGGCTTCATGCTTTTAATATAGCCCAGGCGGCAGAGCTTTCGTCCGGTACAACGCTTCGCGTCGCACTGCTGAAAGTCCCACATTCGCAACATCACCGAAAATGAACGGCGTCGGTAGGTGATCTCGCTTTCCTCCTCATTACGCTCTAGAAAAGATCCAGCAACATTGTCGCGGCCACGATCTTTGCGCAACTGCGAACCTCGGTCCACTCGCTTCTTGCCCATTTCGGAGCTGGTTTTTTATGAAGAAGTAAGAATATCACCTTAAAATTCCACCACAATTGATATTAGGCAATTATGACGAGAGGAGCAATATGAAAAATTACAATGCAGTCTCGTCTACAATACTGCATATATTGCTCACGTCAGTCCCCCAATATTTTTAATTCGTGCACACATTTTTTATGCAAAGTGTTGCGTGAACTTTAGGTCAATCCTACGTAGATTGACTACCTGAATCCTCGCAAAAGGTCCCGCGATATTTAGGACCACCTATCGGCATCTGTCGGACAAGTAGCTCGCACATTTCAATGCTTCAGAGGGACCGGCTGCAGCTGCATCCCTCTATGCTACCAAGAAGCTGGAAGGTGTTATGGCTTTTGAGCTTGTGTATGTTCAAAAAGTAATCTCGGTGTAAACCGGTAAGACTTCAGATTTCACCTACGAAAAAAACGGTCGAAATCTCCTTTCTAGATAAAATGAGGTAATTGTGGCATTTGAAGCGGTCTTTATAACGGACAACTAGGTGCGTGTGGCGCTCGCACAATCTTACCTGGGGGTCAGGTCAAAATATGGCACTCAGCCTCGGCACTTTTTACCAAAGTGTACGTGTAAAAGCAGCTGAGAGCAACGATTCTTCCTGTAATTTTGAGTCTCGCCAGCGCTCACGCCTGCAAACGAGGAAGGTGTGAGCTTCACAAACAAATATATAAGTGATGGATATCGACGACCTCCATTATTGGAGCTCCACTGCTTCCGTAGCAGATCCATGGAATGTCAAAGGATCGGCTCGCCTTGCACTTAGATGCTTATATACAAACCACAACTATGGATCAAGCGCTTTGCTTTCCCCTCAGAATGCACTGGATGAGCGTTTTCTCGTTTGTGCCAGCTAGATCCGAAGGGGGTTGACAAAGTGGGCTTTGCCTTGCTAGACGGTTCTTGCGGGTGTATGGCAAATCTGTATTCTTGGAGGCTGGTCATCAGCAGAAGCAAATGGAAGAAGTAAGCTTTATAGTGGGTTTGTGATTGATATAAACCATGAATTTTTGGCTATTCAGAGCCTGACAAACCAAGAAAATGTCAGCAGTGGGGACTTCTAGTTGTATGCGCAAGTGTGCGAGGCTTTAAGTATTTTTTTGTTCTTTTTCCAAGAATAAAGAATCAATTTGGAGCGTTCATGCTGATAAGATACTGGCGTGACCAATATTTTGTGCGCCGCCAAACGATTGTAGTCAATTATATGAGAGTAACAGAAACAAGTCAGTTTCGGTTTGACTACGGTCCCAAACACCCCTCAATTCAAAATTGACTTGGGTGTGTAGGGTGGAGAATTTGTCAGCATCACGTCTTTGTAGTATTTGCCATGGACAAGCATGATGTGACTCTGGGCATACCGTGGTGAATATTGTTCGAGCTCCAGATCGATTGGCGGAGAATTGCCCAAATCGATCAAGAGGTTGGACATCGGAAAATTTTGAATGAAAACTCATATTGTTGAGGTCGAAAGTCCGATGCGTTGAAAGGCACATCAGCTAAAAAAGACTCTAAGGATCAATCGGTCACATGATTGTCATTGATCCCAGGTAGAATGGGCGATACCTATCACTACGCGTGGAGTGGTATGTAGACCACTCAGTGCATATCACAGAAGTAACTGCATGCCATGAGTGAAGAAGTGACTTCAAACCGAGACCACATGGACGAGACTCCTTTGAATGGGGCGTTATCCACTATGTAGTGTCTTGAACATCTTTTATTGTATGTCCTGAGTAACATAGTCGGCCAGGGGTCAAGGCACTCAAAATGCTATCATTGTGGTGCATGTGGTGTGACATGTATTCCGCTGAGCGAGGACTGATGCGCACATACCCTTGGCGGGCATCAATGACTCAAATACAATCGTGTTGACGCGAATGCAACACAACGTCTCGTCGAGACCGTCGGTCTTGTCAAGGAAAAGACAGCAGCTTGTTGCGCTTCTTGTTCAGTGCCTAGTATCTTGTCTTTGACGGTGAGGGACCAAGCCAAATTGTCAGAAGATGACGATGGCGCTGTACAATGAACTCTTATTAAGATTGCTACCTGTGCGGCCGAAGGCAAGATTGCCCTGAAACATATTATAGTGAAAGCTCTGCTTCTATCGGACGAGATGTCCAAGGTCGATCTTAAAAAGGCTCGTGTAATCGAGAGTGCAGCCGTTGTAGTAGGCATACAACCTGAGGAAGAGATCGATTGCTCATCACGATAGGAAAAAACTGTATCGAACAAAACTAAAGTGACCCTTAGTGCATGGAGGCCTAAAGGCTTCAATATATTTTAACTTTTAGATAACGAAGTACGAGGATATGGTCTCACAAGGGACGACTTCTGCGTTACCACTTGATAGAAATATAAGTCGCAAGTTGAGTTATTTAAGCAATCGAATACTGTATGACATAGCGCCAGCCTTTATAAAAAGTAAAGTGTGACGTTGTTAACGCATCATTATGTGAAAAGCACAGCGTAGTAACAAAAAAAAGAAAGTAAGTCTCTCTATTTCACTCCCATATTCTGTGTTGATAAGTAAATTGACAAGACAAGTGGGCATTGTACACGCTTTCAATACGGTAAATGTGGACACCACGCCAATAAGCCGCAAAACACGATACAATGTACAATGAACTCGACCAAGCTGTCGAGTCTTCATGCAAAAGAGTGGCATACCATTGAATAAGGTCAGTACTCGAGGATGTATGCTCCAAGAGAACACAATGGCTTTCAAACGCGAATTGTTGGGTGACGCAATAAGTGTGACATACGTAATTGCTCATATACTTGCAGAGCACGAGGAACAGACGTGACTAACCACATTGTCTCTTTGCAAGCGACATCGGAGTGCAGGAAATCGAATAACTTTACGCTAGTGCAATTGAAAATATTACAAATCTTGAAGGCTCTTTATTAGAAAGTATTTGAGGCAGATTTCACAAGGGCCAAGGCCATTGTGAATTGGCCAAATTCTTTTAACGTAAAAGATTTAGGAACTGGCTCGGCCTTGCACAAATATAGTGCACATTACGCAGAAGTGGCAAAGCCTCCGTTTTTTCTGAGAAAAAATTAAAAAATAGTATCACTATAAGGCTTCTGACAAATTTTATTTAAGCCGCTAGCCCGTTTGATGTCGCTTGCGACACGTCGGATTCTGCCGTCGGCATAGTCCTGCCACGCCAAGGAATGAGATAAAGATATCGCTCTTGTATATTGGCAGTTTAAGGCCATCAAATTGTCTTGAATACGGTAGAAGCTGATTGTGATACAGCTTTATTTGTCAAGAAGGTCAGGTTTCACCTGATGGGCTACGAGCTTCGGTGATCTGTGTAGATCCGGCGTCACTACGCACCGCATCATAGTTGCCAAACTTTTCGCAGTGAGTGGTCAGGGGGCTCAACATTTCCCAAGTGTAACTCCGGTGAGGGGATAAGCCAGTGGGGCACAATAATGTGGCCTGTCCTAATGTTTTTCCATACTACAGCTTTCTTATCTTACATGACATCACCTGTATCGAACTAATCTGCGGCATGTATAGATCTACTAAATGCTTTCGCTATAGTGATTGTAACGATTTTAACACTATACTGTTGGCGTAATTGAATGCAAAGATAGACCAATTTTTGATGACAGTCGAGCGGATGTGTTCCAGCATTCTTCAAGGTGATCGATCCATTATGAGACAATAGGCGCACGATATAACGCTTGGTGGTTTTTACGGTCGGGAAAAGATGTATCGCCTGGTGAGCTCCCATCTTTGGATTATATTGAATTTCTACATATGTGCGCTGGTTAAAGTTGTGCCAACGCGTGTAAACTCCATCAAATGCGGCCGCACCATTGGCAAACATATCGATGGGTTTGCGATGTTGGTACTAAAATGGTATAGAATTTGAGCTTGACCTTTAAAATTTCGGTAGACATTACTGATCCTGTAGCCTTTGTTGACCGATTAATCAGACACAGTAGATGACGTCGACTGCTCTTCGACTGTTTCTATGGACAACAAACCTCCCAGCGTCAATAGTCTCGGACCGATATTATCAATATGCTTGGTATCAGGTAGGATATCAGCAGACCAGGTGGCCGGAAAGAGCAAGTTAATTGCGTCGTCGGATACGAATTATGCGTTGTCAGCACGGATACGCCAAGGCGGTGAAGCAGCCTGCTCTCGCTCATTGAAAATGCATTAAGCAAATCTGCTCGTGTCTCGATAGGCTACACTCTGTTATACATGAATGGGTAAGCCGGCCGTAGCGCTCTATTAGTGCTATCAGACTGTGGCACTAGACTTGATGGGGAGACGGCTTACCGATGTCGGCTCTCCCCCATAGTGTGAGTAATCGAAGACTTTGTGCTTAGAATATCCAGTACGTACGAGGTAAAATGGTTAACAGACAATATACACAATTGGGGCGTTCTGACCAAAAGAAGAAACTTCGGGCCATAATTATAGAATAAAGATTTACTGAGGATACACTCCACGTAAGTGTGACCCTAACTACGGCATCGCGCGAGTGTGCATTCGTGTGTTAGTGGCGCTCGGCCATTATTTCAAGGAGATGGCGTGCCTAATTATCATGTAACGAGCTGCGTACACTTTGCTATACTTTTGCTTGCGACCGACTTCCGAAGGACACACTTTAGTAGATGTGCAATTGCAACGACGACGACCTTAATTGTTTTAACCTTGTAGCGACTGATGCGGATACTAGAGAGGGTGCCAAAAAGATTTTTTAATGGTCGTCAGCTCTTATTTTCACTTTTTACATTACCCTCTAATTTGCTTCCTACCACAATCCTTACATTAGCGTCTCCGTCTCGACTTTTACTATCAAAATTCTTATCTTTGAAAAGTTGGCAAGAAGCTTAATTACATTAAGACTTATATTGCCATCTTCTGCTCTACAGCTAGCTTGAATCTGCTTCTGTCTTGATCTGGCGAGCCTTAAACATGCTCTGGGTAATGCAGTCTTGGGATTTTTAGGTTTCGTCGGACCATTTTTATGCTTTAAGCGCGCAGTCGCATTGCTTAGCGAGCTAGTCGCTCGATCAGTGCCTTTCAAAATCCATGCAGCGGCACCCCGTACCCAAAATTAAGTGCTGACTCAATTGATGCATTCATTTACCTGCGGGCCAACGCTTCCGCACTCACCTATACCGTGTGATAATAATGTTTAATTAGGCCTACATAGAATACTGCGGTTGTTTTTTTTTGGAATACCAGGCATATATGCAAAACCTCTTTTGAATCTAATGTGCACTTTGTAAAGCAAAGAGAATATCCCCTTCGTAAAAGTTCATATAATTTTTGGACTCCACTTCGGCAAGGATGCCTTGGCGTCGCTAGCGCTTTAGTGGTCAGCGTCTTCAGCATGACTACGTTCCTAACTGCAAGGTTCTGAGGCACTGAATCCGCGAGTCGAGTTCACCTCGAGATCCGTGATGATCGCTGTAGAAGTAGTGCACGCAGAAGCATGACATGGCGAATCGTATGTCACAGGGATGACGAATCTTCAGCCAAGCAAACTTGTACCAAAGGTGCTGTTTTTTTCACTCACACATCGACTTTGCGAGACTATGAAGTACAAGCAAAGGGTATAGCCTCTTGTAGCTCTTTACATAACGCTTAATAAGCATTCTGTCCCCCTTAGGCAAATTAGGTAGCGTGAGTATGCTAAAAGTGCCTGCACCAAGAACTAAGCTGTCAAGCGGGCATAGAAGTCTACACAGGATGTCTCTGCAGAGTAAGCACCGTGGACCTCGAAGCTACGCGTATTATGATTCCTCGCCTTCTTAAAAGTCAAGAAGTAGTACGGTGCAGGGGTCATAATCCTCGCTATAATCACCCAGTTTTTGCGCGACAAACCTGTACGACTAATGCAACTAATTACTGTATGTATAAGCTGATAAGTGAAGCGATAATCAGCAGATGATTAGATATAAGAAATATGTGATGCTAAAGAACAATTCAGAGTGCGCGTTATACTATGCATTAAAAATGGTATCAATTTACTTCTTAAATGAAACGAGGAATCAAATGTATTCCTTACAGCGAAACATGGACCTAGAACTATGTTATAGAAGTAGCTAAGTTATGTCACAAAAGCTACCAAATGATCCGACGACACTTAGCCTTCTGATCACACAATTGACTCGACCATTATTGACTTTTGCCTCGACATATTTGGATGATGTATTTGCCCATTGCCACTTCGAAAGAGCGTAGTCAGTTTTCAGACTTTTAAACACCTTAAGCAAGCAGTGTCCTTTCGCCAACATTACCAAATTTATTTGTCAAAAAAGGAGTTTAATCCTTGGCTGTTTGCAAACAGCCAGAGGATTTAAGCCAATCTTGAGAGCGAGACAGCTGTCATGGATTGGCCGCGTCACACTTCCAAATATTATTGAGAAAGTTATTAGGCCTAACCACTTTTCTGCATAAGTACTTTTCGCTATGCGAGTTTCGTAAAGCCTTTGTCAGATCTGATAAAATAGGGCATTGAGTGGTGCTAAGTGAAATGGCACGAGAGTGCTTTTACTAGTTTCGGAAAGGTTCACCAGTCACCCATTCTGCATTGCTAAACGAGACAAAAACGCTTAGCGTCGCCCACAATGCTTCCGACTATCCCATCAATTGCGCGCTACTGCAGCTTAATAAGGACGGTCATGAGCAAGTCCTCTCGTTACCGTTCAGACAGCTTATGGTACCACTCATCCATGACCACCATGACGCACTGATGAAAATCCAAGTGCATCTTTCAATTTCAAAACCTTTCTTATACATTTAGACCACGCATCTTAAACGACGGCGACAAATGTGCTCCAATTGTATTGAAGAGTGGCAAAATAGTTGTTAATTTTTGCGGGATACACTTTTGCGCTTTATTTAATCCTGAAACAATTAATGTGCTTATCGACGCGCTTTTTTGTCATGAGTTGGCTCATATCAGCAGTTTTTAATCTTCGTTGACGAGCGTTGGACATAAGAATGGATGCCGATGCAGGGTCATTTGTGCACTTTCTCATGTGGCTAATCCCGCTGCAGCGATCAAAATTTCATCGTTATGAGTGAGCAGACACTCTCCTTCACCATAAAATATCCAGCATATTCAGTCAGAGACGAACTCTTAATGAAGCAAAGATCAACTTTCATGATTGGCCATTCGGACCGAGAGATAAAGTTTTCCTTGGCTTACTAGTGAATACTTATCAGGGAGTCGAACTCGCGGCTCTGATGTTGAATCCAAAGTCGGTCGTAAAGTGCCCTTGCTTAATGGCATGGGTACCAGTGATGCAAGGCATGTGCTTGCTATAGCGCCCGCGGTGCTCCTCGTTAGCCTCATTGTCCAGAAATAAAATTGCTTGCGGACAACCTGCCGAAGGTGAATCGGTGGGAGCACGTTCACCGCTGTGATGGTGTGAGTGACTTAGTTATAGCCTCCTATGCATGAGCGACGTTTTTGTAGGCAATGTACGTTGGTCTTGCAGCCCACAGCGTAAAGCATCCCTTGTTGTTGGCTCAGCCTTAGGCACAGAGGCCGAATTTGGTGTAGAGGCCCCCTTTTGAAGCCAAACTAATCTTCTTTTGTCGTCATTAAATAAACCGGCCGACTGGCAGCCAATTTTCGCGGCCTGTTAGGGGACCGAAGGATTGATTTTACATAACAGAGTCAGTGAGTAATGGATATCACTTATTCTTCTTTTACTGGACGTAATCTAAGGAGGATTTAATAGTGCTCTATATAAAGCTAGCTTTCCGTTGAAAGAACCTTTAAGAATGGTGGTCCTGGTGCACGACATCGGTATCTATACCAATTTACATACATTTGTTATTTAAAAAATATTGTAATGGAATTATTTCCTGTCTAAATTGTGTTTGCCGCCGCCTATTAAAAGCTAAAGGTTGGATTTAGATTCTGCACGTTATTGCACACTGCGACACCAGAGATAGTGAGCAATTGTTCAATGAAAGATCGTACATCTTCCTGCACATCCTCTTTTTATAATGGTGTGTGACCAGAAAAGTCGGTTTCTTTTTTACATTTTTTGCCAAATTAGATCCAGCATACTTACACCACGGGCATTTAAATTAGAATATTATTGTGGTCCACTAGATAAAATTTGCTTGGCAGCCGTACTTGCGTTCGCCTATGAACGCCAGCAGCAGCAGTTTAAGCAATAACCCCTACGACACCGAGCACCGCCATGATGCGTAACCAAAACAGATTTTACTTATTACATCTTGATATAAAAGAAGGCTATAAATCGAGGCATGTCGATCCAGCTAATCTATAGAGAGTTTCAGAGGGGAGCTCCCTTTTTTTGGATTAGTTAAAAGGTCTCTCAAATTTGATTGCTTCTTCTTCCTCCGCATCGAAAGCCGTCTGGAAGCCGCGAAGCTGCCGTCGTGTAGTCTTTCATACGCTGCAATCTACGGTACAAAAGCGTCTTAAGGTCATTAATTGCCGCCACTCTAGCTTCCCGCCCAACGCACTTTGTTGTACACACATATTATCAGAAGGCTAACGATAACCGCTATCATGAGCGTGCGTTCGGCTGGCCCCCCACTCTCCCCTCTTTCGGATGATGAGTACCATTACAGTGACGTGGAGGAGGAGGATTATCAATATTCTGAGGAGGAGGACGATGATTTTGCCTATGCGCAGTCGAATGGCAGTATCTCGAATACCAAGAAACAGCACACCGCTCACACGCTCTCCCCCCTAGGGAGCGGCTCGGCCGCCAAAAAGAAACGCTTGAGTGCTGGCGCACTCGGTGATGCTAGTGGGCACAAGCAAAAGGATTATCATGTCATTGACGAGGAGGAGTTACTACAGGAACAGCAAGCCCTCATCAGTGAGATCACACAGGTGCTGGAAATCTCTGCGCCTGTGGTTTCTGTGCTCTTGCGCTACTTTGGCTGGGACAAAGAGAAATTATTTGAAGACTATTATGCAGACCCAGTCAAGACAAAGCACGATGCAGGTGTCGAGTATGCGGGTACATCAGCGCCCGTCATTCCGAAGGGGGTCAAGGTATCTGAATGTTTAAAAGATATTTGCGGAGCTGAATACTTTTTACTGACTTTTAATCTTATCAGGTGGACTGCCACATTTGCTGCGACGAATATCCATCCAGCCAAATTTTTGGCATGGGCTGTGGACACATGTACTGTCTTCAATGCTGGAAACCGTACCTGTCGCTGAAGATCCAGGAAGGACCGATTTGCGTAACCACAACGTGTCCCGCTCACGGCTGTAAAGAGGTGATTAATGCTGCAATGTACAGCTGGTATTGATAATAGTTACAAGTCTTTGTGGCTTAGGTGGTAAGCGACGTCATTTTTAAGAATATTGTGTGCCCTGAGGACTACCGCAAGTACGCGCACTATGTGTTGCGCTCGTTCGTCGACATAAATAAGGGTGTCAAGTGGTGTCCTTCACCGGGCTGTAACAAAGCCATTATAAGCGCCGGCGGCTTGTCGTCTGTAACGTGCACATGTGGCTGTGTATTCTGCCTTCGATGCGGCGAAGAGGCTCACGCACCTGTGACGTGTGAGCAACTCTCGGCATGGCAGGAGAAATGCCGCAACGAGTCTGAGACGGCCAACTGGATTCTAGCCAATACGAAAAAATGTCCGAAATGTTCTGTCCGTATTGAAAAAAATCAAGGCTGTAACCACATGACATGCCGAAGCTGCAATTACGAGTTTTGCTGGATTTGTATGGAAAACTGGACAAAACATGGAACCGGCACTGGTGGCTATTACAAGTGCAATCGGTACGATGCTGACGCACAGACGGATGATACAGACGCGGCGCGAGCGAAAGCGGAGCTTGACAGATATCTCCATTACTATCAGCGCTTTGCGAACCATTCGGAAGCTGGCAAGTTTGCGCAGCGAATGCGTGAAGGCACGGAGAGTCGCATGATTGAGTTACAGGCAAGTCACGGCGATTCATCTTGGATTGACGTGCAATTCTTGAACGCAGCGACAGAGCAGTTGATTGAGTGTCGACGAGTGCTTAAGTACACATACGTATTTGGGTATTACCTGCCAACAGGAAAAGAAAAGAATCTATTTGAATATTTGCAGGAGAATCTGGAAAAGAACGCAGAGCACCTTACTGGACTTTCTGAGATGCCATTAGACAAGATGAACCGCTCGGAAATCATCAACTATACGCGTGTGACTGAGACTTTTTTGCGCAACCTGCTATCCGGTGTTGAGGACGGTCTGACGTCGAATTCACCGCTAGTGTAGGATGAGTTTTCTGCTTTCATGCTAGTTATGCCTGCCCGGATATTCACTGCAGCGACGACAGCACTAGGAAGGATTAATATATGAAGTATAAAGGCCAAATTTGTGTTTCATCAGTTATTATATGATGTATAAGGCCACTTCGTTTTTCATCAGCTAATATTTAGGAAAATGTCGTATAAACGATGCCCGCGAGGTCATAATAAGACAAATTATTGTTGTAATTCTTCGAAAGTTAGTCGTCTCCGCGCAATGACCGAGCAGCTGAGCGGATCGCCGATCGCGCCATTGGCTCTTTAATACCCACAAAATTTAAGTCTTCCATCTCAATACCAGTCTGCAGAGAACGACATATACAGCGAAGTTAAGACGATGTCAATCCGTAGACACTACGTATACGTAAAACGTACCTCGCGAATAAAGTCGAGGGAAGAAAATCCTTTTGCTTTAAGCATGGATGTGTATCTCTGGTACCCAATCTGCTTAAGCCACTGATACACCTCGTCAGCACGGTCCTCTTCGGTCTCTGGCAATTTAGATTGGTCATCCGTCTTTGCAGCACTACTACGGCGCTTCGTCTTGCGTGATGTATCTGTAACCCTTCTCTCCTGCGGCTTATGTAATCCAAGGCACTGATCTTGTGACTTGTGTTGCAGCTTTATGCCGCTAGGGCAACTTGCGTTACTACTGCTTGCGCTTGTTCCAGTCGTGCTGTTGTTTGGTAAATCGTGCGTCCGTGCGTACAATTCATTGGCATAGTCGATTCCCTGGTTGATAAGCTCCATCCACAGGTCGGTATCACGCTTGGACAAGGCTTGAAGCTCGCGTTTAATCTTCCAGTTGCTGTCAATTACATTAAATCGCAGTTCTGGCATCTCCGTCGTCTTCCAAATTCGACATTCACGCAGTGAAAACGACGAAATAGGTGGATAAGGGCAACGCCATTCTACATTCTTTTGCTGGTGTAGTCGCCATCCTATCGGCACATCTGTGTAATGGAGCTGGCCATGATCCACGATAAACCACTTTTCGACCCATGAGCGCTTTCCGCGACGGCCGCGCTTAAGTATCACTCCTTCGTGATGAGGGGGCGGCAAAACAAGCTCCACATGCACGTCGCAATCAGAATTTTCCTTATCTAAAAAGGGGTCATCAACAACTTGAGAGCGCACACTGCGCTCCTCGTCTGACTCCATTCCCATCGTATTATGACGAATGTTTGTTACCAAGTCAACGCTACCATACTCTTCACCATCATGCTCTTCATCATCATCATCATCACCGTCATAGTCATCGTCATCATCATCACTCTCGTCTTCATCATTTTCGCCATAGTATGCGTCATCATCCTCGTCAATCTGTGGCTCGCGCTCTTCACATGTGAAAGGAATAAGCTCTACAGTCTCGGCCTGCGAACATGTAGTGTGCTTGAAAACACTCTCAAGCGTGCGCACGATAACCTTAATGGTTGGGCGCTCACTGGGTTCAAACGATACGCACTGTTCGGCGAGCATTGCGAGAGCCGGAGGGCAGGAAGGTGGAAGAGCACCGCGAAACTCTGGGAGAAGCACTTGAAATTTGTATTGTGGCAAACGCATTAAAAATCCGTCAGAATTGCCAACACGACAGCACAGCATTTCCATAAGCACCACACCAAAACTAAATATGTCCACACTCTGATCGTAATCCTCGTCAAGAAACATCTCCGGTGCCATGTAAGCGTCTGTGCCGCAATAAGATTTGCGGCGCTGCTTGCTCACGACCGACTCTGCTGCACCGTGCACCGTTGCATCAACTGGTTTCATCTCAACTGCAAAACCAAAGTCGCAAAGCTTAGCACGGTGCTGGTCGTCCAACAAAATGTTCGACGACTTGATGTCGCGATGCACATAGTGCTTCTGCTGAAGAAACTCGATGCCTAGTGCGGCATCTAAAGCGATGTGCACGATTTGGTGCCAGCCAATGTGTTTCTTCTTTCCACTTCGAATGGACTTAATCAGCAGATCGACATCGCCGTTATTCAAATACTCGCTAAGAATCCAGACCTGTTTGGTACGAATATTATCTGCAGCTCCTACGAACTGCAACAATTGCGGATGATGCAGTATCCGCAACACCTGCACCTCGCGTAGCACAAACGCTGGGACTGCACCTTCAGCGTCTTTAGGTTGACACTTTACTGCAACATGCTGGCCTCGGTACTCGCCAGCGTAAACGACCGAGAAAGCTCCTTTACCAATCTCTCGGCCGATCTTTACGGCTGTCGGTTCTACTTCAAAGAGCACTTGCGCATCAATGTGATCTTGCTCTGGCCATTCCAAATGCTGCTCATCAGACTGCTCTAGCTCTTGCTCTTGCTCTTGCTCTTGCTCTTGCTCTTGCTCTTGCTCTTGCTCTTGCTCTTGCTCTTGCTCTTGCTCTTGCTCTTGCTCTTGCTCTTGCTCTTTCGACTCTTTCGACTCTTTACCTTGCGGTGTCGTGGGCGGCGGATGTAGTGCCTCTAGCTGTGACGTAAAAACTGCAAGCGGTGACTTGTGTGGATGTGGACGTCGCTGTTCATACTCTCCAGACAGAAGCACCTGGTGCTGATTGCCTGACATGGAGCTATTGTGTTGCTGCTCGTGGGCTTCGGTCGACAGGAGGGCGCGGCGCCGGTCGGTCAGTGCGCTTCTATCATTCACACAAAAAGTTGCACCTAGGCAGCGGGTGATCATAACGCTGCTTAGATTGCTGCTGCTTCTCGCCGCTTTTAGCTCCAGAATCTATGCGTAACGGCCCGCTCAATCTGATTGGCGTGTCTTCGGACTAGCCTCTCCCAAAATTCGATAATTGGGGGCATTTATTGAGTGCCGCATGGAATTGTACCGAGGTACTGATTTTTTACCAAACATTTTGTGTGCGTTAATTATTTTTGGCCTTTAGCTTTTGAGTTGTCGACTACTAAACCGAGTTATGCGTTCATCTTCTTTGCGTTTGATCTAAAGTGCCTGCCATGTATATATGTGCTCATTTCAAAGCGGCTACGCATTGCTTCTCATCAATTTCAGCTTGGTGGCTGCTTTCTGAGTACTTCGAGTAATACAATCCCCTTTGAAACCATAACATATATTGATGACAAATTTGATGGTTGCATCGATTGTGTCCGGCGTAGCCGCTGATGGAGCCAGTTTGCTCAGCCTTTTAGACTGCTTTACTTACCATCTAAATATTGGAGCAACGACTTTTGAAACGCGCTTCCGCGTAATTATAGTGCTTTCCTCCAATGCACGTATTGTACATGCATATTGCAAGATTTAGCTCCAATAAAACCCACATGCATATATGTATATATTCGGTGAAAAAATCGGATACGTTAACAATGACGTGGTTTAGCGTCTGAAAAATACGAACGGATACTCATCGAAACTAATACATCTGTCTCTGTCCTGGCTGACATTTCCATGGTCTTGAACACGGTTGTATACGACATTCAACAGAAACATAAGCGCACGCCCCAAGCTTACTCAATATCTCAAGCTTCGAAAAGTTTCCATTGCGATCGAGGGTCAAAAATTACTGCACCACTAAAGGACTTATAATAAAAAAAAGCTCCTACGATGACAACGCACATTTGATTTTTTCGGCCGTACCACCTTTAAATGTTAACACGGAGACGCTCTTACAGGAGCTCGCTATAGCTGACGAAGCTGTCATTGTGAGCGTTAAAAGGCTGAAAATTTTGGTCTACGTATAGCGACTCTTTGACAGTAAAGCCTAACGCAGTTTGAAACTCACTGCGGTCGATCAACCCGTCGTCCTGCTTCGCAAAAGTGATTAGGTCGTAGTGCAGGTGCAGAGCAACGACCTCATCCGACGTTAAATTGATGTCGCTTACTGACGCGGCCGATTCGTCGTCGTTGGGCTTGCATTTCAATGGCACACTGTTACTACAGTAAGATTTTCTGATGCCGCTGCTTATATTGCAAACCTCTTTTTATTGTGGCGTATTTTTTCCGCCCGCTGATTGGTAGGATTTACGTGGCATCGGTAGCCAGCCACAAGCTTTGTAAGCCACCATGATGCCCATGCGCATGCTAACTATGCGCATGCCTTTGCGGCGTCTAAAGATTTCAACGCCACGAACGCTGTCGACGCAAAATCCTTCTGATACTACCACTGATACTGCCACTGCTTCAGAAACGACACAGATTGTGGCGACATCAGAAGAGGATTTGGGCAATCTCGCAGGTGTGCCGATCTCTCAGGTAGTGTGAGCTGTTGTCACAGCGATATGGAAAATAATTTAATTGTTGCTTTGCTATGGTCCACAAATCATTGCAATCAGGCTACGGACGCTCACTGTCGGAAATTCTTTGCGTTTGCCAAAGAGCAACAGGATCAGCATTTTCCCGAGGGCATTGGCCGCCGCATGGATTACACTTTTGACCTCGTAGGTCAACGTCACATCATGCTTCGCGATACTACGCTTCAGATTGTTTCGGTCATGAGGGGTTCGCTAAATCGAATGCCTTAAGCTTTACCCTGGCGACTGATTGACGACTGTTTTTCGTGTTAACAGAATGGGAGACGGCCAAAAGCGACTGCATTGGTGCTTATTTGATCGACGGTGACCGTGGTACTGGTAAGAGTTTTGCACTACATCAGATTGTGCAATTCGCTCGTGAGAGCGATTGGGTGGTGCTTTACATTCCCAATCCTCGCTCATGGACCCATGAAGCTCCATATGTGATGTTATCGCCCTACCAGGAGGGCAAGTTTGACATCGATGTGTACGGAGTTGATTTGCTGCAAAAATTTCTGCATTGCCACGGTGAGCAGATCAAGTCGATTCCACTTCGCGGAAGGTATGCCGACCGCTACTACCCGACGGATAAACATGAGTCCAAGCCTAAGGATGCTGCGGAATGTACGGACGCTGTCTTGACATTGCGTGATGTGGTTGTCGGTGGTATACGTGATGAGGAGCTGGCGTGTCAGGCCGTGTGTGACCTGAAAGAGGAGCTGGCGCATACTACGGAATTTCCCGTGCTTATCGCTATCGATGACTACAACACGTGGTTTCAACCAACAGTCTTTGGCTATGAGGGCAAAGACGTCACGGCCGATGACATTTCGGTAATCTCTTCTTTAAAGGATATTGGCTCTGAGGGTTATGACGAGTCACGCAAGCTCAAGAATGGCCTGTTTGTTGCCGCTGTAACGGAAAATTTTCCCTCGAAAACTCATTTCAAAAGACAGGTGGATTATCGTAAAATTCGCGCCACAATGCGCACATATACGACCGAGGAACTCGCAACCATCGTCTCCTACTACAATCAAGTTAATTTTCTGCACGGTGCGTCCCGTTTTCTTGATTTTTTTGTACTGTAAATCGCTAATTCTCCTCTTTTCGACATTGCAGACAAGCCTACGGATTCGCAACTAGCATACTTTCGACTTATGACCAAATCGCTCCCGCTTCATGTGTTTGACCGTGCGTCTTTCATCTAATCACGATAAAATGCGTAAAGATGAGTAATTTTGGACATAGCTAGAAAAAGTATTTCGCTATGAATTATTGTTAGCGGCATTTTGGTGAGCTCTATGACTGCAAGAACGCTTTATCATCTTGTTCCAATTTGCTGGGTACGAGTACTATAAGACAAGAAAAGTTGCAGGCAAATAGGTGAAGCAATACACATAAAAGACACCGATTAGTTAGCTAAATCTGGTAAATTTGAGCGCAAACGTCGTCGGCACGTCCAGGATTTCGCGTCGCCAAAATAATGAACCCGATAGTGTATACATAAAGAATAAATAAGAAGCTTTAATTTTTCGTTTGTCGTCGGTGCCTCTCGTGTTGGAACCCATTCAACGACTTAAGCTTAGTATATATTTGCAGTTGCTGCTCTTATGCACCGCTTATTTGATTCGGCAAGGTATTCCGTATATCTAGCCACTTGCAAATTTGTATTTAAGAGCATCCTTCCGGAAAAAAGGGGTGTTTTTATATCTAAAGACATGAAATTGAGCTGTCTTAGTGTTATTTATTATTAAAAAGAGATAAAACATACATCAACGAGCAGTAGCGACGTAAAATCTACGACACGTTCAACGAACGTGTGGCTGTGTAGCCCACTCGACAAAATTTCAATATACGGTTGGCCTGAACGGAAATCGAATAAGTTTTACTGTCAGGCTGGTGTGTCCAAGTCGATCATGATGGATACGTCGTGACCACCTCAACCACACACTCGCAAAATTGTGCGTCGCGCACCGCATGGTAAAGAGAGGCCGATGTTTATACTACCCACCCAATTCACTTCGTGGTCGCTCTCCAAACGAAGCGCCTGATGAGCCAAACCACAACTTATAGTCTTGATGGGGCGCAAGAGAAGAGCACGAAGTGCAGTCGCGGCGAAATAAATTTCGGTGGACTCTTAATCTTCGTGCAACCGAAAATTTCGTGTCCAACGAGCTGGTTGTGGTTGTCAAGAATCCGCGTCACGTACTATGGCATTGAGACTCCGACATACAAGCGTAAGGCACACGCTGTATTAAATACCAGACTATTAGCCCGCAGAAGCTTTACAACGCGAACTGTCGTGGCTCAAATGAGCGGAGGATTAGTGGAGGCACCGCAAAAGATGGTTTACGCTGTGAGAAAGGTTTACGATGACAAATTGCGCTTTAGGGAACTGCAGTACAAGCAGGTGTATTCTCGATCTGCCGTTCGTTCGACGTGCGAGCATATCTTTGGTATGAGTTGGATCGACTGAAATCTCGGCGTCGACTACCAGCAGGAGGTTGCCCTGTCTCCTATGGTCCGCACTATAATGCTCCCGTCCGCAGTGTTAGGGCTGTGCTTGTTGCTCCAACGCCTTTGACCTTAGCAGTAATAGCGCAATATTGATAATGACACGGAACAGTATGGTCGAAAGCATTTACAGACTCCGTGCAATCGCTCCGAAGTAGATCTTTAAGCTCATATGACGTTATAAGATGAACAATCAGTTGTGGCTTTAATTCGTCTGTGCTTGTCTAGAAAGTTCGAAGGTTTTTTTTGTGGACGTGGAGCATCTCAGCGATCCAAAGAAATGATGTTATACTTCTATTGCGTCTGTACGTGTATGAAGGAATTAACGCCACTTTACAAGATACTGGGTCTGACTCTAGCGACGGCGTCGCGCTTCATGTAAGAATTACGCTTGCTTCTTTGTCAAAAAAGGAGAAGATGCTGTCCTAGCATTAGGCGGGGAAGTGCGTACTCTTTGCTAGTCGAGGTTTACGCGAGAGTAATGCTTGCTTTCTTCGTCAAAAGAAGAGATGATGCTTTCCTAACATAATGCGGGAAAGTGCATATTGTTCGCTATGATGTCGGTCGCGACCGACGTCTAGCGGATGCAACTCAGGAGTTAATGAGCCATAACCGCAACTTAATAATGTATAATGATCAGCTTCCAAGATTCGTTTGCGCGATTGCATCGCTCTGCGAGCATGTCACTTGCCTAGTGCCCCACGAGAGGCACGTCGTGCTTAAAGCGAGTGCTCGTCCGACTGAAAGGTCGGTCTTCTGGGACTGTATCCGCGCGCCAACGCTCCATGCTCACCTGACCCAAAATATAATAATACTTTATCAAGGGGTAAGCTTGTATACTTTAAAGATGTAAAAGATGATCCAATGAATTCAAAAGCATAGCCAAAAGAGGCCAATTAGGTCTTAGAGAGCTGCATTTTTAGCTTTTGATACCAATATATTTCTAATTGAATATGTCAATTTGTTTTTTTGCTTTTATACTGGCTTGACTTCTAGCTGATTTGTCTCGTTAGTGATTCACGACACTGAGTCTCTTCGACTTACACTTTTTGAACTACTCACGCGTTGTGAAAATGCCACTATCATCAAGCTGTCCCACTTATCAATGGCTGACTATCAGTCTGGAGATGGTTAGCTGTAGCCTACTCTTCCGAAACTATTCAGTAAGGCGGGAGTCTTGGTTCGAGATTAAGTTTGAGAGTCATTGCTGCGGTCGAGGAGTATTGCTGCGGATTTGGTCCTTCTAACTGTGTCCATCCCAGCCGTTAAATGAGCTAATGTGTCTAGAGTATCGCCACCCGTGACATTTGACAGATGGAGTAAGAGCCTTTACCAGTGAACTACGAGGAGTCTTGTGGTGCAACTAAGCTTGTTAACGGTACAGCCGCATCCGGCAATAATCTAACTTGCTTGCACGCTTCGCACGTGTGTACATTTGTGCCGACCCACTCGTACAGCTTGGACCACCGCCAGTGGGTGTTTATCAAGTCGTACGTCTCTTTGACTAAGTTAGATTACAACGCGCTGTATCGTGCACTATGAAACGCTATGACGCTGTGGGAACGAAGATACGTCCTTTCTACCATTAGACATGCGCAGACGTAATGGAGCCGCAA